>CAUYRT010039776.1:0-57141 GCA_963574885.1 Lepilemur ruficaudatus
AGGAAGCCCTGTTTGTTTTATAAGGTTTCTGTTAAGTTCAAGTGAATAAAGTATATAAATGGCTAGTGTATAAGAAGCTCTTTTATAAATGATAAAGCACTATAGAAATGTAAGTTATAATGACATTGCCACTAATAGAAATAATAGTATAACATTAAAAATATCAAAATGTCCCATGAGGACTACCAACGGTATATGGTATACTACATATATTTTTAGTAGCATCCTGATGACTTTGGGATTGAAGGTACACCCCCTAGACCTGGAAAAATCATTTACCGGAAAAGCAAAACTGTAATTCATGGAACCAGAGTCACGTTACCGTGGAAGCAAAGCACCCTCCTCTGCAATCTCCCACACGTGGCCAGATTAAAGTGCTAATGGTAATTAAAGATGGACACAGAGTGAATAAGATTAATATTAGAAAAGGATTACATCAGAAAAGATTTACATCAAAGGATTCTTTCTCTTTTCTCCCATAGAAGGCCTGGGACACAAAAGGAGTCTTATGCAAAACATTCTAAGCCTCTCAGTTATTTTAGAAGAAGCTGAAAAATATGACGAGGTAAGCACAAATTTATTCTACTGGAAAATACCAAACGTTTTAATATGCTTAAGGTTTTATCCCACATATAGGAAAGGGCACTTATATTGGAGAACAAATTGGGCAATGGATGTCTAGAAACTTGGAAAAGTGTTTGGAATGTTGCTAGAGGAAAGCATGCATAATAGAATGAAAAGATGCCCATACCCCATCCTAACAAGTATCAACACGACATGTGCTCCTTGTCGAGAAACAAGTTTACTTTATGGTGTTATGTACAAGTGCAGTGGCTATGTGGCTATGAAATGAACATATGTAACATTTCATAACAAACAAAAAGGAACATTTTCAGTGGGGTTGCCCAGTGATGCTCCCAGTTAGGAGGGAAGTTGAGCTTAGGACCCAGCAGAGGTTTGCTCTGGGTTATGGGGTCAATGGATACGTGGACCAAAGGGACTGTGGAACATCTTTTGGGCTTCCTGGGAATATACTACTCTGGTTTGCTATATTCAGCATTTGTATCTCATGGAAAATCTGTTTAAAAATCAAGATCCATGTATTTGGTAGGTACAAAGGCCAGGGATCCTGTCATCAGTTTTCATTCATTCATCTAGTCCACAAACATTCCTTGAACACCTATCATTTGTTGGGCACTGCTTTAAGGAACTTGGGAGTACAGTATTGACTAAGAGAATGTTGAACATAAGGATAAAATATTAATACAAGGTTATGTGCACTTGAGAATTCTGTGTTGAATAGAAAATTCAGTAGTGGGCCTCTTCAGGGCTCAGTTCTATACCTGTTTGGGCTGTCCTACAAAATTGTCATAATATTACCATCATTTATATAGCACTTGAGCGATTGCTATATAAGTGTTATTAGTATTACAACAGTACTGTTTCTTACAATAGACCTTCTTAAGGATCTGTGTCTTCAAAAAGCTTATATTCTTTAGTGCTTCACTGATTCCAACAGGGCCCACTATGTAGTGATAGGCCCTGCTGCTAAGTTTGTACAAAATGAGAAAAAGAGCACAAGTTTTGCAGTCAGGCAACATTGGTTTGAGTGCTGACTGTCCTAGGTGTTGGCACCATGACTTGGGAAGATCCCTTATCATTTTAGAGCCGCTATTTCTCTATCAGCCCAAGAAAGATAAATAACAGTTCTTATCTCTCAGGTGAACGTCAAATGAGATGTTTCACATGAAGGCACTTGGCAGTGTGCCAAGTGCTATATACATGTTAGTAGCAGTATGACAATTCTATATGCCAATCCAAACAGATCTGGATCTGGGATTTGAAGGGACCCAATGCTGCATTTCCTGTTCTTTACACAATTTTCACACTCACACAGCTTCTGTGTTTTATTCTTTTGTTCAATGCTTGTTAGTTTTTCAGAAAGTTCTTTAAATCTTGAATATTTTCTGTAACTGGACAGGACTCCCTGAACCATTCTGAATAGGCACATTTATCTGCAAAATCATTTACATCCCATTATGTACTGAATTCTAGAGGGACACAGTAATTGCCCAGGCTATTTGAAATAAAACTACATAATTAGTATCCAGATGAAATCTCTAATTTTGCTTTTCTTTCACATCTGATATTTTAATTAGAGATAGGTAATACAATGAACCAATCAATTACAGATGACCTCTGATAACTCCCATGTCCTATGATAAGACAAATGGATTATAAAAAAGTTCCAGTACTTATGAGCAAAGAGAATTTTATTATACGATTACCTTCTTCATATTGTATAAAAACACCATCTTCAATGAATTTGCCACACCACAAACTATTTGGGGGAAAGGTGCATGGAGGATATATTTAACAGGTAGAGAAGAGAAAAACCTCAGGAAGTTATATGATCTTTATAACTTACAAAAAAGAGACAGATCACAGTCTAGCCCTCATAACAACCCAGAAACTACAGAGTTAATCTCATCAGGGACACACCTGGAAGAGACAGCAAATTTGACTAGAGATGGCAAAAGTCTTAGATAACCCTAAATGAGGAATAAGGAAGAGTGATTAACCAAAGGTGACTTCGATGAAATCTCATCACATAGGGAAAATGTCCGGTTATAAAATACATTAGTAGTCAAATGGCCCAGACAACAGTGGCCTAAAGGATCTAAAAAAGAACTAAAAATATGGAATTGATGGGTCACAAGAAAGATTAGGAATACTTTTAGGAAGAAGCATAAGATGAAGGCCAATCCCTAGAAAAAGAAATAGAAACCAGAACAGTAGCATTCATAAAAATATATATATATTTTTTGGTACAGGTTATTGTTCAGCTAAATAATTTTGGAGATGTTCCCTTCTGTCTGCCTGTGATGCCTTTCTAGAGTCGGCCATACGGTATGGCTCTATAGCCTCGGGTGAAGAGGTGCTTTAATCTTACAGACATACTTGGTTAAATCAATCACCAAAAGGTTAAAACACTGGAAAGTATATTGGGATCTGGATGAATTTCTACTTCAGCTACACATATTGATTACAGCAAGCAGATAACTGCCACACCTTCAATTTCTTTTATGAGATACAGTCACAGAAAATAAAGAACCAGATGCTGGAAGACAAAAGAATTCAAAAGTGAATGTGCATGAATTATTATACAAAGAAAAGTGCAAATCAATTTGTGAACAGATAGAGACACTGAATACTTCCAGTAACAAAAGAAACAAAAAATACGGAGCTATTTAATCACTACTGATGTTCATTGTGCAGTTAAGATATTTTAGCATTTATTAATAAAAGCCCAACATGTTTATTGTATACCACTCTTGAATTGAATTAGGCAGATTTTAATTAAAAGATTACAACTAACAAATGACAATGGTGAGATTTGCAGAGACTAATGCTTAAACCGGGAGATTTATGCCTTATTAAAATGAATTCCTCTAGTTTACAATAGTTTTCTACTTGTCAGAACAGCATAAAGAACTGCCTAACATCACAGAGCATTTTGGAGTTAAGCAGATCTTATGATTACTTTTTTTTGATATGCAATAGTTGTACACATTTATAGGGTACATGTGGTATTTTGATACATGTATACAATGTGTAATCATCAAATCAAGGTAATTGGGATATCTGTCATCTCAAACATTTATCATTTCTTTGTATTGGGAACATTTCAAATCTATTTTAGCTATTTTGAAATGTACAATAAATTCTTGTTAACTGTAGTCACCCTACTCTGCTATAGAACGCTAGAACTTACCCTTTCTGTCTAACTGTACTTTTGTACCCATGAATCAACTTTGCTTTCTCTCCTTCCCTCTTTCCCTTCCCAGCCTCTGGTAACCACTATTCTACTGACTACCTTCATTACATCAGCTTTTTATTATTCAGCCATAAAAAGAAAAAAAGAAGAAAGAAATCTTGTCGTTTGCAGCCACATGGCTGTAACTGGAGGACTTTATGTTAAGTGAAGTTAGCCAGGCACAGAAAGATAGATATTGTGTGTTCTCACTCATACGATCGGTCTTTTTGATAGGTGAGAAAACTGAAATCCATAATGGATAGTGAGTAAGTATCAGGGTTGGAACTAGACCTGATTACCAAACAATCCCATTTGGAGATCTCTGGTTTTAAGAGCCCCATAAAGTGTAGGCTGAGTTTTGAAGAGAAAATTGTTCTCTCAGTGGCAAATTTCTAGAAAAACGATACAATCTGTAGATGTGTCCAACTGGGAGAAGAAACTGATTGCCTCTAGTGGAGGGAAGAAACAGAGTATGCTAATGGCTTGCAAGATTAAAGAAACAATGACTTCAATATTATGCTGACAATCTAGAGGAAAATTCTCTTTACTGCTGTGCACAAGGTCATTAACAGCGTTTGTAGCAAAGTTCAAGGAGGGTCAGACTGGTAAATTATAGCAAGACTCCAGTTGTCTAGGCAGTTGTCATTAAACAACAGATAATTTACAGCTCAAGACAAAAATAAAGCATTAACTCCAATTTCTGAAGCTTGCCCAGCTTTGGGGAGCCCCTAGCTTGAATAAGATCCCCGACAAATGCTACATACAGAGTGACTCATTAGAAAAGTCTTTATGTTGGTATTTCAGGAATCTAAATTCTCATTAAGGAGCTCACAATAAGTTTAAAAGTGAATGTTTGTCAAAAATTTACTTGGTTTTCCTCTACTTCAACCAATTTGAAAGCAGTCTGAAGATAGCAGAAGTTGCTGATAAAATTTGGACTACCGAGTTTCTTGAATTCGAACTGTTACTGGAAATGAAAGTGGTTCAAATGGCAACTTTTTGGGGGACCCTCTGCCTAGCTGGCAAGTTGGTTACTAACGTGAAGCTTGGACAACAGAAATAATGTATTATCCACTGGAAATCATCAGTGAAAGGAACTGAAGCCAACACCAGTGTCTGCATAAAGTGTTCAGAGAATCTGAAATTTATGTTGCTAGAGAGAGAAAGAAGCAGGACATGAACGGTTGGAGGTATCGTTGGAACTGAAATGGGAAAATGTGATAGGGCAAACCAAAATTTAAAGAGGGGAAGAGAGATTTCACTTTAGAGAATAACACGGTTGCTAACTCCCATCCCTGATTGCAAACCTGTCATAGCCTTAAATGATGACTTGCCATTCCTAGAGATGATCTTGAAGTTACTGTTTATTTTATTGAAACAGGATCTTTCTGGCAAATCTGCTCATATCCTTCCACTGCTCCCTATGGCCTAAGGATTCGTGTCCAAACTTTTTATGGCATTCTGAACGCTTTTCCACCTCTTTACCTATATCCCTCTACGTCCCTCCTTCTCACCCCACACTTGAGCCGAAGAACCACTTGCCAGTCTCCAAACGACTCATACTGGTTTGTGTTCATGGTTTTTTTTTGGTGCTGTTTTCTCTGCCTAAACATTTTGTCCCTTCCTTTGGCCCCTTATGAATCTTCTGTCTTGCAAAACTCAACTGAATCATTATCTCATCTATGAAGCTTTTCCTAACCTACACCTCGGGGAGAACTGACCACTCACTTTTTTGTGCGCTAGTGCACCCCATAGATGCTTAGATCATAGTAACGATCCACATTATGGCATTTGCTCATTTGTGTGTTGGTCTCTACTAGACTGTGAACTCCTCTGGGTTAGGAACCGCTCTGTTTTATTACTGTAGATACAGTTCTCAGCGTTGTGCTTACATAGAGAAGTGAATGTTTGGAGAATGAATGAATGAATTGATCAATCAACCAATCACGGGATAAATGTATACTTTGAGACTGGTCTTAAATGATACTACTGCAGCATTATCCTTGCTTTAAAATATCTGTAAAGAATATGAGAGCATGCACTGCATAAACTCTCATTACATTTTTCTAGCTTGGACAGAAGAGACATTTCAGAGAATCTCAGGGTTGAAAGGGCCTTTTAAAATAAATTCATTGAAAAAGAAAAATCAAGTTCTAAGCATGGGAATCATAACTTTGATGATGTAGATACAATTCAATTTATTAGAGGCCAAGAAATAAATCTCTAGAAAAATCAAGCTAACGAGGAACAAATAAAGGTCATCATGGTATAAAGACTTATTACAGAAATGAAGGAAGTTAAAAAAAAAAGAAATATGATAATGAAATTTGGAATTCAAGGCACAAGCAAGGAATAACAAGAGGAAATAAATAGACTAGAGCATTATAGAAATATATTATTAAAATTAAAAGATAATCAAATAGTTAAAAACTTTAGCTCAAAAGGCATATTCTGTAAGTTATAGCACAAAACTGGGAAGTATTTACAAACTTCTTTTAATGAGAATTTCTAGTGTTTTCTCACTATAAAAAGTTGATTCACTTGGCTCAATCCTTTTGCACGTGATCTTCTTACTTTTGTCCTGGCCAAAGTTACTATACAACCTGACTGTAGGGCAAGACTTCAGATTCTGCCCAAAATCATGGTGATGGTCCAGCCCAATCTTTGGTTTCAGGTTCATAAGACTGATGAGGCGAGAAGGGCCCTTCAGCTAGGAAGGCAGTTACAACATTATTGTAAGGGCAATATTTCCTTCTGGGCCAAAGACACTATGGCAGACATAATGTCTTTGAGGCTCATAAAGAGCTTTCAAAGCTCCTTTCTATGAGATGCCCAGTGGGATGGAGAGGGCAACATTTTTTACCTATTTGTTTTCAACAGAATTAATGATTAGTTTGCCCCAACACTATCCTTTGCTTCAGTGCCCTTTATATACTGCCTTGTTCCATGAGGAACAAGATAGCCTAAAATGAAAGTGGCATGAAAAAAGAAAGAAAAAGAAGAGTGGGGAACTAAAATGTGGCCAGGAATTAGGTAAAAATGCATGCAAAAATGACCCACACGATTGTTATTGGGTGCGGCAATGATAATGTGAATTAGCACCAGAGGAAACATCCTTGATCACTGAGTTTGCTAGGGCACAGTAGATTAATGATCCTTTAAATATTTCCAGATAATATAGGGCCAGTCTTTGGACAGAAAATTCCCCACTAAGGCAGCAGCTTTAAACACTGCCAACAGAAAGGCAGCACATTCTAAAGGCACAGTTGTAATCCACTGGTTTACTTTGTGTGGGTAAAATTATTAAGATGTAACATTCAACTTCTTTTTTATTTTAACAGCATAGGTTTAATGTGACTTTTGTTGGCAACATGACACACTTTGTGTTCATGGTGGTAAAACATTTTATGAAATTTGAAATATGCCATGGAGAAAATACACTCAGGAGTTTTATATCCAGAAATTAAATTCAATAAACTCTTTTAAAAATAAATCACAAATAAAATTTAAGCATTCAAAAATCAAAAATCTAGTTGTTTATAATGAAAGAGGCATGCAACAATATGCGAATTGATATGAATGATCATTAGACTTTAAAAATTTAAAGCATTTGAAGCACTGAAGTTTCAATGTTACCTAATGGTATAAAAGAATAGAAAGGCAGGTCTGGTTTGTTTCCAAGTTGTTAATGATTGATGAATGACCACAGAGTATGACTAATGATATGAGAGTGCATGACAGCACGTATGTGAACGTGCTTTGTAAACTTCAGCCCGCTGATGAGGTTCATTGTCATCATCAGGCTTCTATTACATGTCACATATTGTGCTTATTGCTGCAATTAGGATAGGATGACATAGGCAGACACCTGTAGCTACACAAGGCAAACTTTATGAACTGACATTCTTGTTTTTTGGTGGTTGGGGGTAGGGTCATATAGAATGTGAAGGTTAATACTGAATGTCTAGTCAGTAACATACAGCAATTTTAACGTACTATAATTCTCCTTTCTCAAATCTGCTTCTCTCCAACACGTCTGGCTGATAAGGAACCAAATTTATCCCACCTGCAAAGAAATGACATCTAGCAAGGCAGTATCTGAGAAGTCCAAGATGCAAATAGTGTAATCTTGCAAAGTCGGTCATGGCTCCAGCCCCAGTTGGGACATGCACCTTTGTTTATTCACACTCCATACCCAGCAATGCGGTGGTGATGTTTGACCTTGTTGTACTCCAGATAGGATGCCTCATTTCTTTTTTGCCTGACACGGTACCTATTAAATAAATGCCGATG
Organism: Lepilemur ruficaudatus; assembly: GCA_963574885.1. Taxonomy (NCBI): domain Eukaryota; kingdom Metazoa; phylum Chordata; class Mammalia; order Primates; family Lepilemuridae; genus Lepilemur; species Lepilemur ruficaudatus. Next base: position 8,111 of record CAUYRT010039776.1, read on the forward strand.
ACTGAATGGGAACTGGTTAAGTTTATTTTATTATTCTGAAGGCAACTTATTTCGTCGGGAGGATAAGGAAGCAACGTAGACTTTGGATTTTGCACAAGAGACACAAGTTTATTGCATTTCTATGTGGCAAGTTAGAGTCAGTTCAGTTTTCCTTTGAATCTTTCACCTCTTGTTTGCATAAGAATCATATCAACTGCTTCCCTCCCCCTTCTTGTAGAGAAGGTACCATGTGCAAAACATGGGCCATTCAGTCATTGATGCTGTTATTATGGGCATATTCTATGCCAGGTACTGCAATTGGTGCTGGGGATCCCTCATGAATAAGTCAGAGTTCCTGGCATTGGATACATCCTTGAATGAATGAATGAACAAATGAATAACCTATGACTCACACATACTAATATTTTGAGGAAAGAGAAAGTATTGGCTTGAATCTCATTAGAATAAGTCCTAGAATCTGTTGAAAGAGCTCACAGTATTGTCATAAATAGCAGAGCAGATGAACCTTGCACCTGCCTCCAGTTCACAGTCTGGTGCAGGGGTTGCCTCAAGCATATAAGGTTCCATAATACAAGGCGTCAGGTGTTTTTCTGTAAATGTAAAAGAGGAGCTGAAGCGGATGGGGGATGTAAAGATGTTATCCACTAAGCTGGCAAGGGAAAAATGACAGCCGGAACCCTTTCCCAGGAAGGAATTCAGAAACCAAATCCAGTACAAAGGAAAGATGACCCCGTGTTGGTTTGTACCTTACTGTCCTTTCCTGTGTTGAAACGTTAACATTTTCAGATATAATGGGTCTTTTTTTCCAGTTCACTCAGCACAGACAATGTGCTAGAGGCCTAGACAAAGTTGGCCCATCAGCAGGGCTTTGCACTTAAAACAAAGATCTGTGCTTCCCTGGCTGTTTAAATGAGAGTTGGGACATTAATACACAGAGAAATGACTGACACATTTGGTTGTGGGGATTAGCACCATTGTATGGAAATGCCACGCTGGCACCCCTACACTAACATTCTAGACCTCTTACAGTGTGAATGGGACTTCCATCCACCTCCCTAAAAAGAAATTTCCCTTAAAGTCGTACTGCCTTAAAAGTATTTTGGGGGTACTATCTAAAACATCTGGTAAAAAGATAGGAATTACAATCAGGAATCGACATACTTTTTTCTTAACACGGGAACTAAAAGAGAAGAAATTTAGGTTTTTTTAAGTTTATTTATCATAGAGGAAATGTAAAAGCAAAATGTTCAATATGAAACACTAAAGAGAATGATTCAAGTTAAACATTATCTATAGAATATTATTTAATTTTATTCACTAGACCAAATAGACAATAAGGCAGGGGCTTAGTTTATAGTAGTTTTTGGCTGTATTGCTTGTATATAGTGGGGTTCCTCATACACAAGAGATACGCAATGAATGAGTTTACTTAAATGTTCAGTTAACAATCCATTGTGTGTATTCAAGAATACAAAGGAGAAAATGTTTTCTCTGAAATGCAGAATTGTATAGGATTTGAAGTTGTCAGGTATTTTCTTTTTGGCTTTTTTTAAAAAATTATTACAATTAATAAAAATTAAAAGATACCTCACCATTCTGGCAAAACCTGACTACCCCAAAAGCAGCACCAAACCATAATAGCATTTGTTAATTGAATACTGGCCTGATAAGAAAGGACTAAGAAAGTCTTCTGAGAAGTTATTTATTGCTAATCAAAGAAGCTCAACTCAGATGCTCATTCTGGGTCCACTTTCTCTAATTCTCTCCCTATACCAACAAGCATATTAATGTGGTTCTCAGGAGCCCAGCACATTAGACACAGCTTAGGGAAGAGTGTGAAGGAGGAGGAGAGATAAGAAGGAGGGACCTAAGGAGGCAGATATGAAGTAGGAAGTAACTTCAGGAAGCAGAGCGTGCTGGGGTCAATGCATATTAATAAGCCTGGAACAACCTGACTTTCAGCCACCATACAGTCCCCAATAGCCACAAAATGACAGAGTCCTCAAGGAAGAGCTGAAATGTTTTTCGAATACTCAGTTTAAGAACACAGTAATCACTTAGAATATTTTTCTTTCCAAGGTGTTGTAATGAAGTTTTGCTCGTTTAAAGACATTTTAAAAGAGGATTTAAAGGAGAGTCTCTTCACTGAACAATGGCTTTTTTTGATATTAACAAAATCTGAAAGGAGCTTTTCTAAAAATTTTGTTTATATTCCGGAGCTTAAATTTTCTTTATGGCCGGGGAAGCTTTCCTTATAATGACCCCTGTATCCCATAATACCTGCTTTATTCATAATGCTGTTTAATGAAGTAGGTAAGCAAAAACTCAGCTGCGTTGGCAGGTTTCAAGACCTCCTAGGGAGATGCCAGTAATCCTGAAGAGCCACCTCAAGTGCATCAATGTAATTATCCGTTTTCTTCCACTTTAATTTCTAAGCCTACAAATGTAACGTGGATCATATTCTAGAGATTTCCCAAATCTATGCCTTTTATAATACTATTCCTGTAAGAGGGTGCTGAAAAGCATCCTGAAGTTAAGTATGTTTGCGATTGCAGCACATTGTAATCTTCTGGAAATACCCAATACACATTAACATATAAAAGACCACAAGTGCAGCAGTAAAGAAAGCCGATTAATTTTGTTTAAACATTCCCTGAACTAATTTAATTAAAAGTCTCTCTACCCTTTGTTTAGGGACCAGCAGCAACTGTTAACATCTTGCAGAAGATACCAAAGTGCCTATGTTAGAATTTTCACAAACCAACTGAGGGTGATAGCCTTCGTTTGGTTGTAATTATATGATTATAGTATTTTCTCTCAGTAAAGTATGTTTAATGACTCTGAAGAGTAACATACCACTGTATAGACAAGCCAACAAGATTTATAGCCATAAAAAGAAACAACATTTTAGAAATACCTAGAAATTAAAAATGCAATGAATAGCCTTTTGCCATCTTGATAGCTAATAAATATGCTCCAGAGATGATCAATACAAACACATAATCATTCTCCATGTCTAGGACCTGGAAGAAATGATAAGGAAATGATAAATAATTCATTTCTTGTTTGGGAATCTTCTGACTTCTCTGTTCTCAAAGAATAACAGCTGACAACAAGACAAAGTAAAATTTTGACTTTGTTCTTCCTTGACAACTTAATCCTTTTTTTTTTTTTTTTTTTTTTTGCTGAATTTTTATTTCTGTAATAATATTTAGGGAGAAAAATTTTGTGAAGTATAAAGGATTTCAGGTAGTAGTAGCCAGGGAGTTTAGAGTTTACATCTGTTATGGAAAAGAAATGGAGAAATATGAAAGAAGAAAATTTTAAAATGAGGGTAACACATAGGTTTAATTTTCAGCAATAAGCCTATGAGAGAGGTGCCAGCTGACAAGATCCTTCACTCTGTCTGAGCTCTGAGTTAGAGGGCTGAAATCCAAGGCAAAGAGGGCTAGTGACCTCTGGCAGGTTCAATTAGTGCCATTTCTTTGTTAAATTTCAGGGAAGTAAATGCCAGGAGGATTTTGGGAGTTCCTGGAAGTTTGGGGAAGACTTATCCTGGCCTAGAGAGTAATATATAGGTAAGTATTTAAAAATCTCATCAGTTAAAGTGGATAAAAATGATCTTTTAAAAAAAGAAGTTCAGATACAGAACAGGAAAGGTAGGGAATCTCTGAGAAAAATAAGAAGTTAAATTAGAGCAGGACAAACCCAAGCTATGAGAGCTGTATACATTTATTATTTACTCTTTAGATTTATGTTACCTTAGTTTATAGCACAGTTTATTGAAATGGTATAATTTTACTTATAAAATACAGTTTATCCTTGTTACTCATGGATTCTGTCTGTTTAAATTTATCTTCTTGCTAAAATGTATTTGTGACCCCAAAATCAATACTGGCAGGGCTTACAGTATCATTGTAAACATTTGCAGAGTGACAAAAAATTAGAGTCACCTCCCTAGCTCCCAACCCAGTACGTGTTCCCCACTGAGATGAAACAAGGTGACATTTTACTTTCTTGTTTCAGTCATACACTATAAGCTTTTCATGATCTATTTAGTGTCACATTTCTCATATTTTTGTGCTTTTTGTTGGTAATTTTGTTGTTGTAATGTCCCCCAAGCATTGTGTTGAAGTGCTGTCTAGTGTTTCTACTTGCAAAAAGGCTGTGATATGCCTTAGGGAGGAAATACATGTTAGATAAGCTTTGCTCAGGCATGAACTATAGTGCTGTTGGCCATGAGCTCCATGTGAATGAACCAACAATACATATTATGTAAGGTGTCTTTGAACAGAAATATACATAAACCGATGTTATATATTGATTAGCTGAGGAAAATGTTGTGAACAGAGGCTCCCAGAAACCTAACCCTATATTTCCCTTAGGAGCAATGGTTCTGTATTTGCTAATTCAATTTTCATGGAGATTTTACAGAATATAATTTCTGCAAATCATGAGAATCAACTATTTAATTAAATAATATTGAATTATTTAAATAGAGAAGTAGAGAGTTTCACTTCAGGCAATGGCTGACTAGTTGGTTTCAGACCTATCTTCCCACCAAAACAACCATATGAGCTGGACAAACTATATATAAAGTTTTGAAGGCATTGGGAGCTGTGAAGGCAGCAAAGACTTGTGGGGCCAAAATCCAGGAAAGAGGGGAAACGTATAAGGGTGAGCAAAACAATACTGAAAGAAACTAAAAAAAAAATATTTCAGTGGAGGGATACACCATATTTATGGATTGGAAGATTGAATCTTAGGGAAAAGTCAGGTCTCACCAGATTAATCTAGATTCAATGTAATTTTCATTTAAATCCCAGGGACCCAATAGCTGAAGCAAGCTTGAAGAAGAGCAAATTTCAAGTATTCACACTAGCATATATGAACACTTATAAAGCTACAGAAATTAAGACAGTGTGGTATTGGCACAGAAATAGATGAATAGACCAATGAAACAGAATACGGAGTCCAGAAACAGAGCCACACGTATTTTGACACTTGATATATGACCAAGTCACACTTCAGAGTAGCAGATAAAGGACAAATGGTGCCATGTTAATTGAATAACCATAGAGAAAAACAATAAATCCACCCCTATCTTACATTATCAAACAATAAATACCAAGTAGATTGTAGATACAAATGGGACATGTGAAATAAAGCTTCTAGAAGATAATAAAGTATATTTCTTTGGAGTAGGCAAAGATTTCTTAGACAAGACATAATAGCATGAGCCATAAGCGAAAAAGATTGATTCATTGTCGCACATTAAGAATGTGAATGTCTGTTCATAAAAAAACTCCATCATAAAAACTAAAATTCAGGTCACACAGCTGATTGCAGTTTCCAGACATGACATAGACAGCCACTTAACTCCAAAGAGTATGCTGAGGGTAGGGAAGAAGTAGAAGAAGAACTTCTGTGTTGGTTTCCATCTAGCTCCTGTTGTTCATGTCAAAGTACTGCACATAGGAGGGCATTAGCTCTTTTACATTTCCAAGTGGTAAATTGGCCTTTCCAGGCAATCTCTAGGGAACCTCGAGGGAGGTGTTAGAAGGGGCCAGACCCTCCGTAGTGTGGTAGGATTGGGCTTGGGAACCAGAACCCCTGCAGCTCCAGGCGTGGTAGGCATGAAGGAAGCCATGCTGAAGCCCAGCCTTCACTTTGGGAACCCCAGGCAGCCTGTAGTGCCAGGAAAAGAAGTTTGAGCTATTCACTGAGCAGGCAGACAAAGGCCCAGAAGGTGGGGTTAGAAGGAATGAGTTAATTGGGGGGACATATTAATTGGGTCCAATACACAATCTAATGGGAAGGTTGGCAAAGGACCAGATGAGATTTTTCTGAAGATACTCAAGTGGCCAATAAATATATATAAAAGTATTCAACATCATTTGTCATCAGGAAAATGAGAATTAAAACCACAATGACATGCCAGTACATTCCCACTCTATTGGCTAAAAGTAAAATGACTGACAATGTGAAGTGTTGGTGAGGATAGGGCACTAAAACTCTTGAATGATGGTGGGTGGAGTGTGAATTGCTACAATTTGGAGCATAATTTGATATGACTACTTGGAATTTTCTACTAATGTTGATTATGTGTATGCTGTGGTCCAGCAATTCTACTCTTAAGCAAATAACGTAAATACACACATATGTTCACAAAAATCATGTACATAAATGCTAATAGTACCAATATTCATAATAGTTTCAGATTACATGCAAATTTTTACCAATAGTAGAATAGATCAGTAAACCGTGGCATGCTCACTCAGTGGAATACTACATAGCAGTGAGAAATGACAAGCTGCTCCTGTGTGCAGCAACATGGGCAATCCTCAACAACCTAATGTTAAGTGAAATAAGTCAGATGCAAAAGAATATGTGATTCCATTTTTCACAAAGTTTGAAAATAAGCTAAATTAATTATAGTCTTGGAAGTCAGGATATGATTATACTGGGGAGGAGAGTATGGATAGTGACTGGGAGAGCACAAGAGTGGATGTTTAGGATGTTTTCTGGACCTGATTGGTAGTACTATGGGTGTGTGCACTTTGTGTCAATTTATTGAGCAATATGCTTATGATTTATGTACTTTTCTATTTGTTATATTTTAAGTTAATTAAAAATAAAAAGAATAAATCTTGGTAAATAGATAAAATAAATAGAAAGATATGCTATAAAGGCTGAATCTTTGATTATTGTGTTATCACTTTCAATACTCTTTAGCTCCTAAAAATCAAAGTTCTACTACCACAGGCAACTGAAATTGTCAAGCTATGAGTAACAGTTACCAAATGATAGCTAAGAGCACTTCTGTGGGCCTGGTACTTCTCTAAGCAGTTTGCATATAGTTACTATTTTTATCCTGCTAGAAGCCCTAGGAGGTAATTACTATTATTGTCTGAGCTCTTAACCATTACTCAGCACTGCCAAATTCAGTGCTTGGCTTTCAGCCCTAATCTGTCCTTGACTTCGGGGCAACATTAAAAGAGAAGACAATCCCCCTCCTTGAAGTTCTCATACCTTGACTTCTATTACACTAGGTCTTTTTTAAAGTGTGTTTTGGGAATAGTAATCTTATTGGATGCTAATGAAGTTTAAACAGTGTTTTTTGGCTCAACATTTCAGGAGATCCCTACATTATATAACATAAACAATTCTCTTTAATAGAGAACTTTTCAGATGGCGGCTATTCAAGAAAGGAATATAATACACAGCATTTTTCAAACTTATTAGACCAAGGAACTCCACTGAGAGAATCAAATCATAGGAATAATGTCCTATGGATCACACTTTGGGAAGGGTTTTATTATTAATACATCAGTCATTCCTGGCTATTTGTTCTTGGTCTCCATTGCAAAGGCTTGTTTTTTGACCACCTATTGAACACTGGTGTTTCCCAAGGCTTCATTTAGGTACTCTTGTCATTTATCTCATTCTATACTCCCTTTCTGGGAAACTTCATATAAAATCATGCCTCAATTACCATCTAAAGTTTGATGACACCAAAATGAACTTACATCTCGCTTCTAAATTCTTCAGCTATATTTTCAACCCTCTACTAGTTGACTCCAATTTATATGCTTCAAAGACATCTTTAATACATGAACTCATGGGATTCTCCTAAAACTTGCCTCATCTATATGCTCTAACAGTGAACATCATTGTCATGAGTCTACCAGTGATTACACCAGAAACTGCAGGTCAGTAGTCTCCTCTCTGTCCCTCACTTTCCCACACACTGTCTAAAGTCATCTAATCCTGTTGATTCTAGTTTCCAAATATGCCTTGAATCTGTTTTCTCCTCTTCATTCCCATGGCCAACACGATTGTTTTAGTTCATGTCTTCATGTCTTCTTGCTGTATTATAGCAACATCCTCCTGATAAGCCTCATTATAGTCTGTCACGTCTTGCCCTCATTTGCTTCCCTAGGATTTAGTAAACCTGCTTCATACCATTGTCCTTCTGGCAGTGGCTGAACCTCACCTGGTTGCACAGTGGCTCAGTAGCCAGGAGTGGAGATGGCTTCTGTCTTTGGCAACAGGATGATGTTTAACCAAGGAGAAGAGTAAGTGTGGGGTCGGAATGATCAAAGCCGATTCCTTCATGACCGTCTCAATCAGTGACTGATATCGAGGCCAGTTTTGTGGCCGGTATAGGCAGGAAAAGTCAAAGAAAAAAAAGGGGGGCGCAAATAAATATTTAAAAGGATTAATGTAATCTTCTCTGAGAATCATTATATTGATTTTTGGTGTTTCAGGCACTTTGTAATTCTCACTTAGTGGTCTCCCCCCCCTCAAAGATATGAAGTTAAAAATATTTTCTAAAGGTTAGACCATTTCTCAAGTTAAAATTGGAAAAAAAGACAAACTTTTCATGGGTCAAATATTATGTTGGGAAAAAATCATTTTAACACTGATAAAAAGTTAAAACGAGCTCTCCTAAGATGTTCTGGGTAGTTGCCTCACAGGCTTGATAAAGTGAGGTAACCTTAACCAGTTAAAACAAAGTGGGATTTCTTAGTTTAGCTTCTCAGATAGTGTAGATAGTAAGTAAGAAGAGTGAGGAGAGAGTAGAATGGCCCTGCGAATAAATGTAAAAACATGTTTGGGTAGCTTGTCTTAAAATCAATAAACGTGTTTAGAAAGCACTGCTCAGTGAAAGAAGCAGCCTGTGGGAAGCCAAAACAAATGTGGACATTGCTCCCTAGCAAGTGTTTGAGGAAACAGACTTCGAGAGAAAGCCTGGAAAAAACAACAAATGACAGGAGGGAGAAGCAAACTAAAATATGTTGGAAACCAGTGCTGTGGCAGGCACAGTGCATGGTATTTTAAATTGCCTCTCTCTCTGTCTCTCTCTGTCTCTCTCAGTTTCATTGTTATTGAGGTACAATTGACTATACACATTTGAAATGTATAATTTGGTGAGTCTTAACATGTATAAGCATGAAATCATCACTACCATTATGATAATGTACATTTATTTATATCATTCCCTAAAGTTTTTTTCTCCTCCTTTGCAATCCATTCTTTCCAAGGAAACCACTTGGGTACATAGGTATCCAACCTATGAGATGGATTATTGAAAAATGAAATCTAATAGGCAACCTATAAATGTAGAATAGGGCTTGTATGTACCCTCTCTAATGGTGAAACTGCCACACTCAATTCTACCAAAATGGTAGAAATAGCATTTTGTTTTCTTTTCTAAATTTGTGATGAGTCATCTTCTATAATATCGGATTGTGTTTTCCAGGGTTGTATTCCTCTGTGACATGATTCAGAGGGATGAACTCTGAATTCCACCTGTGCACAGGAGTATATCAATGGTCTTACTCAGTTTACCCAGGAATGTTTTACTGCATTCTCAAAATCTCCAGGGGTCAAAAGTCAGCACTCTAATCAGTGCAGTGTGTAGTGACCTCTTTTGAATTGCATTAGCCAGGATCATTGTCCCCTGCATTTCATACGTTTCACATTATCACCACAACTGAGAGTGCTTTAGAGAGAAATATTAAGCAGAAAAAGGTCATTAAGTTCACATACATTTGTTTACAATGTCGAAGTTCAAAACTAGTAGAGGGAAAATAGCTGCTGCTAAAATTTGCAAGATTTTTCTAATGGAGGGAAAGAAAAAAATGACCTACAATGATTTAAATGAATGACTAGCTTGGTGTTACCAATTGCTAACTCTAGAGGAGCACTGGTGATGTCTAGTAGTGCCAGCATAAAGGTATCAGGCTGTGCTAGACCAATTAAGTTTTTTTAGCATTAAAACTAAATTTTCTAGTCTCTGTGATACTCTGAGAAACTCGTCTTTCTCTGTGAATTCTCCCAGGAGTAAAACATTGACTTGTTAATCAGTCTTGAAAACATCCAAATTGTTAAGCATACAGGTTCATGTTTTCCTGGATGTCAGGGCTGCAGACCACACCTAGACCCCAGGGCACCAAGATGTTCTATTGGTTATGGAGCGACCCGGTCAAAAATGACCAGGTACCATCTTGCAAACAGAGATCCCTCAGTACACACTGAATTCTCTGGCATCATGACCATGGACTTATTAGCCTCCAGAACTGTGGGACATAATTTGTTTGTAAATTACCCATTCCAAGGTATTTTATTATCGCAGAAGGAACAGATGAAGACATACCATAATCTGTATCCTTTAGTTATTGGAGGTATAAGGAGAAATAAAGTAATGTGTCAAAATAAACTCCCTATAGTAATGGATGCGGAAGCAGAACAGAAATGTGTAGTGCAATTACGAAAGGGTATGGTTTAAGAGTAATTACTATTAAAACATGATAATGCTCTTAAAAGTCTATAATAATGATTTAAAATTTCTTTTTGTAATATTTAAACGTTTAGACTCTCAGGAAAGGAAGTGTCATTAGAATGAATGTATTACTTTAATGATTTCTGGTCTCATAGGAAACAGTCTATCTACAACGACATCATTATTTCAAGATACATGGCTTGCTTTTGTTTTGAAATCTTCATGGCACTGTGTTGGGATTGATCATCCATCCAGTCGTGCATTTCAGTGGCTGTCACTTGCTGTTCTCTCAGAGTTAGATACGGATGAGGCTGTGATTCTTCCTTCTTGTGTAGATTTCCTTCCTTCCCTCAACCCCCAGAGCCAAATAGAAACAAGTTATTTTCAAAACAAACAGTAGTGCAGTGAAACGACTGGTCTCGAGCTAATAGAGGGAGCATTGGGTTGTGCATCTTGCAGACGCAAAATGCAACCATCTGGGGTGATGCTCAGAGAGGAGCACTCACCCGACAAAGAGAAAATGAAATGTTTGAACAGAGAAGTCAGCTTTGGGAGTGAAGATTATTCATTTTGGAGTTTTGAGTTGAAGAAAATAAATTTCCTAGATCCTTATATAAAAATAATGGGGACAAATATGCAATGCCAAGACAGCATTTTTACGCTTTAAATTTAAGACGATGCTCATGTGGTTTTCATATGAAGCAGGTAGATATCGGTTTTCCCAAATGAACATAGCATGTTCTATGTATATTAGAGAGTCAACACACAATCCATTCATTCACTTTATTCCTCTCTATTGGTATTGCTAATGATCAAGTATGAGCTCTCAGTATTTCCTTTTTGGGCAGTCAAAATAGTCCAATGGAGGTGTCTGTAACCTCCCTCTTTGTTTCTCCCCTTTCTAATTCATTCTATCCCCTGTCCTGCTAAAAACTTAGTTATCACTCTTAGTGAAAAAATCCTTTGATAGCTGCTCATTTGCTAAGAAACAAAGTCCAAATAGCCCAACATGGAAATCAAGGCTCTCTGTTGTCTGGCTAGAATCTCCTTGTTCAGCACTGATTTTCCACTTCTCATGTTCAGGCACCTGATGCTGCAGTCAAACCAAGCCCTGTTCTAGAAATGTGCCCTGTCTCAGCAAGTGATGGTGCCAATGGGAATATTCTTCCCCAGCCTGGAAGGGCCTTCCCTCAACCCCAGCCTCTTAATGTATGTTTGTTAGCTTCTGGAAGGTTAGCTCAAATATATTTTCATCACTTTCTTCAGACAGAATTAATCTTGCATCCTTTGTACTCCCATGGTAGCTTGTTCATTGCCTTATTATATTCTACCTTATCTTTTTGTATGTCCATGATTGATAGTTATTTGTGAAGGGCTAACTTTGTGTTTATCTGTCCATGAACCAATGTAGGTATTCTTGTGTAAATAGGGTCAAAATCAGGGAACAGACCCTCCTCAGGTTTTACTAAGTTGGCCTTCAAGAATATAGTTAGCTTTCTCTTAGTCCAAGGGGGAGCCAAGGTGTAGAAGCCTAACATAACAGACAAAGACATTTACTGTAGATAAGTAATTATCCCAAATTCAGCTTTTTGTGATTATCCCAAAAAGGGTAAGGACCATATGCCTTTTTTATTACTTCATCCCTAGTACTTGATATGTAGTAGAAATTCAATAAAGCATTTTTGGAATAAAAGCTTTTCTTCTGCATTTGATTACAAGCATCTTGAAGGCAACAACTGTGCCCTGCTCATACCCGTCCTCCTCACCATGCCTGTGGGCCTTGCATGTGGTAGGTAGGTGCCTTTGTTTCATCACTTAGTGGGTGGGTCAGTGCCTTGAAAAGTCTATTGGGTTTCTGCTATGGTAATAAAATAGAAATAGTAGAAGTAATGACATGTGGTAACATAATAGACACAGAAGAAATTGTGGAAAATGACCGAGCATTTTAAAATATCAGTAACTTTCACATTTTAAAGTCTCCTCTACCAACCTTCTAGCCAGAACTCTTTCACGTGGTGCTAAAATAACTGATTTTGGTCACTACATATTTTCCTAAATTACATACTCTACATTATTAAAAAATGATGGAATGTACCGTCAAAAAAATCCTTTGAGATTTTGAGATTGAGAGAAAAACACATGAAACTCCATCAAACAAATGATGGTGCTTCTCTACACAGGTTGTTCTGTTCTCTCCCTTCCAGTTTCACCACAGTTCTCATTTTTTCTTCTGTTTTCCACAGTGCATCTAAGCAAACTTTTATAATCTGCTTCTCTGTTCTGTACTGCCTTTAGATCATATGGTAACAGGACATTAAAATCGATCACTTTCTGCCTCAGCTTTGCTGAGGCCTAAAAGCTGAACTGTAACAAATTGCTGACTCCCTCCACATTGTATAGCCAAATGCCAGCTCATCCGTGTCGGCCTCACAGAGAGAAAGGCCCCAAATTGGTGCTGTCAGCATTAGCCAGGGCTTCCACTCCCACAACCTTGAATAATCCAGGAGACAGGATGTTTTGGGAGAAGGTGTTGAGGTGCTATGACATTTCTCCACTGGGGAGAGGAGGTTGCTTCTCCCTGAGTGATGTTTTAGACCCAAGTGGGTTTCTAAGTGGCCCATTTAGAGAGTTTGCTATGTATTTCTCAGAGGGAAGTTTGCACAGAGAGTGACTGCACTTCTATAACTAGCAGAGAAAAGATCCACGCCTCTGTGCTGCTTGCACACGCTCCCTCTGTTTCTCTCTCTTTTGTTCTTTTCTCTTGCCCACTCTGACGAAGCAAGCTGCCATGTTGTGAGTTGCAGTATGGAGGAGCCCATGTGGCAGGGAACTGAGAGTGGTCCCTTCCCAACCGTCATTAAGGAACAGAATCTTGCCATTAACCCCATGAATGAGTTTAGAAGAGGATCCTTTTCCAGTAGAGCTTTAAAATGAGTTGGCAGCCCCAGCTAACACTTGATTACAGTCTTCTGAGAGACACTGAGCCAGAGGATCCTGCTAAGTCATGAACAGATTCCTGACCCCCAGAACCTGTGAGATAATAAATGTTTAAATAACCAAGTTTTGGGGAATTTGTTTCACAGCCATAGATAACAACTACACCTGGGGACCAACTGTGGACCCCATGAATGGGCGTTGGCCTGAGGATGTCTTAAAAAGGATCTCCTGGCAGAAAAACACCTGGAGTGGTAGGCGAAAGCTCGCCAAGAGAAGGATGGCCACTGGAAGGACAAGGTTTCAAAGAAGGAGTCAGAGGAGGAGAGACATTGCCCAAATCAAAGCACTTGGAGAAGGTCTTGGGGAGTAGGGGTGGAGAGTAGGCAGGAGACTCTCTGAGGAAACAGCAAAAGTATCCCATGAATGAAAAAGTCTACATTGTCCATGCATTATACCCACAGTATTAATGCTCAGTTACAACCTTACCAGCCATGCAATTCCCTGGCCTTCTGGGCTAGATCTTAAAGAGCTTGGATGTAGCAGGTCAGGGGCCAGAGAACAGAGCAAGATAGGAAGGAAGGAAGAACTCACCACACCCTTTCCTGCCCCAGGTTTCCAGCAGGCCTGGGCTAAGTAGCGTGCTGGTGGTGGGGGGGAATGGTCCCTGAATGAGTGTATAGTTTTATTATTTGACTAGATAACATGGAAATTATTTATTTTCTCAAAGTAGGCCCTTAACTGCTTGAATGTGAGCATAGGCCTTTTTATTATCTTGGAATGACTGGAGAAGACATGGATCCTGCCTGACTTTGTCCGTGGTGGGGATTTGCAGAAGTGAATTCAAAGTAAGGTATTTCAACCTTAGCACTGTTGAATTTTGGGCTGGAAAAGTCTTTGTTGTGTGCATGTATGGGGGTATCCTGTGCATTAGAGGTTGCTTAATAGCATTCCTGGCTTCTACCCACTAGATACTACTAGCATCCCTCTCCCTCCCACTCCTTGCCCAGTTCTGACAACCAAAAAATCTCTAGAAATTGCCAAATGCTCCCTGGGATGGGGTGGGGGGTTGCTCTTGGTTGAGAATTATCAGTTCAAAGAAAAATAGCAAAAAATACATATATGTAAAGTCATTTCTGTACTTCTATTTTACTAAGGCAAGCTAAATCAATAAGCTGGTTACAGGAATCAAATGGAGAACTTTAAGAGCTACTCTCTGGCTCTCCAGTGCCTTGTCTGAAGGAAGTTGGGAAATGGATTTGCCATGTGGCAAGGATAACTCACAGGAGATACATATCTATGCACAGCTGGAACAACAATTTTCTGACTTATAACCTTTAGGAACTTAAGCATCTTGCCCTTTCCCCTTTGTACTAACTATATTCGTTTTTGATTATTTCTTGGCCAAAAAAAATTAATTATGAATAAATACAACCTCCCAAAATCCTGTCCTCAACCACATACATATGCACCCATATGTTATGTCATTAAAATTTGACTTGGACAATCAAATATGCTAGGCCTCGAAAAGAAGTCCAATTGTCATGCTGATGGCATATTCTGTAAATTTCTTAAAAATTATTGAATTGCACACTTAAAATGAACTAATTTCATGTTATGTAAATTATATCTTGATAAAGCTATTAAAAATGGAGCCTGAATGGCAGAAAGGCAGCCTTGACATTTTCGTACCTCTGCAGGTCGTCTGCCATTATTCTTTCTGCTATCATTGAAAGATATGTAATACTTTCCTTTGATTATCATTATCCTGCTTAATCGTTTCTTTCAGAATTTATTACAGTTCCCTTAACTTAGCTTGTGGCTAAACCCTCACACACTGGTACTCCACTGGTGAGAAAATTTCATTTTGAAAAATTGGAAAGGGAAGCAGCTCACTCATTGTTATTTGATTTTAGTTATTGTAGTGCAGCTAAGTGGTCTCGGGCCCTTTTCCTCTCCACATATTGAGCTTGGATCTCCAAAGAGGTTATTTTTCAAAAGTGGATTTTGCAGGTAGCCAGCACATTATATAGAATGTAATATTCGGGGCCTGAGGAAAGGGAAGAGACTCTGTAAACATGTTCCACAAAAGTTCATCTGCTATGAACTCATCTGAAACAATGCAATTGATCTACCTATCAAAATAATGGCCATCGAGAGAAAAAACGATTGATCTTTCTCTCTTTGGCTTTTCTAAACGCAGTAGACTATTGGGCCTATTATAAAATATAGTGTCTATCCTGGGACAATGAATTGGAACACATAAGTTGCTTGGTTTATACATTTTTAAAAATAATTGGGATAAACGAGTTAATTAAAAAAATGCCTGGAAAACCTGAAGGTAAATATTACTTCAGATAGCTATGTGTTTTCATTTTCATGGCATTTTATACTTTTTAATACACGTTTACATTTACCATTGCAATTATGCAGGTTTTGTCCCACTTCGAGATGACGGGAGGGATATAGAGAAGATAAAATTCATCAGGATTATGTCAGGAGAACACTAGATAAGATTATAGCATTTGCTTTCTAGCCTGCCTCCTCCCTGGTTTCTTAAAGTGCATTTAATTTTTTTTACAACAAATTAATTTATATTAATTGCAGAAAAATATGAAAAATGCAGAAAGTACAAAGAAGATAAAAAAGTCACCCGTCTCTTTGGCCAAGTAATGGCTATAAAGTAATGTCGTTAGCACAAAGGGAAAAGTGCCTAGATTCCTAAAGATCATATGTCAGAAAATCTTTGTATCTCCCAAGAATTTTCTTGCCAGGTGTCAAATCTGCTTCCCTAAAACTTCCTTCAGGAAAGACCCTGGAGAGCCAGTGAGTTATTCTCAAAGTTCTCCATTTGATTCCTGTAACCAGTTTATTGACCCAGCTTGGCTTAGTAACATAGAAGTACACACACAAAAAAAATTTTATGTATTTTTTACTACTTTCCTTTAAACCAGTGGTTCTGAACTGAGGGCTATTTCATCCTGTCCCCTTCAGGTCATTTGATAAAGTCTGGAGACATTTTTGGTTGTCATGTCTGGGTGTTGGGAAACTGTACTACTGGCATTCAGTGGCTTGAGGCTGCTAAACATCATCCAGTGCACAGGAAAACCTCCCGATACACAACAGAGAATTATATGGCCCCCAAATACCAATTGTGCTGACAGTGTTAACAGAGGTAACTGCTGTTAGCATTTTGCTCTGTATCCATCAATATCCTCTTTCCTTCCTTGGTTTCTCTTTCCTTCCGAAATTATAATCATACTGCTCATCTGCTTTCGTAGGCTATTTTTTAACATACAATTATATTGTGACTATTTCCCCAGATAATTATTCTTCAAAATGTGACACTTACTGCTGCACTCTAGTCTACCAGGTGAGTTATTTGACTGATCCTTACTGAGCATCATCAGTTCCATTTCCCGTATTTCAACATCATAAATAATGTTGATATGAACATTCTTGACCATGCATCTATTTTCCTTCCTCTAATGATTTCTTTGGATGGCTTCCTAGAAGTACAATTACTGAGTCAAACTAAATGAATGCTTTGAAAGCTCTTCTTTTTGTTGCCAAATTACTTTCCCGATTAACAGTCTCTCTGGTAGTGTATTAGAGTACTCATCAGGCTGGCTTTGTTTCTACCACAGCTTGCTGAGTTAAAATTTGACACAGTTACAGTAATACTTATACCTTTTAGCTCTAACATGATTTCCTAAGTACTTTAACAGCCATTCTCTCAGCTGACTAATAGGAGGCAGGAAGTTCAGGTACTATACCCGTCCCACTCTGACATTCATATAAGGAACATTCTTATTTTAAAGAAGTGATTATTTTCAGGGTTACGCAGATTTCAAGAAGGAGGAGAAGGGGTAGATGACGATGGCAACCACTAAACCAGGACCAGAATCCAACTTTCATTTTATGGTCTTTCCGTTGAACCATGCTGCCTCATTATCACTGAAATAGCATAATTGCCATTTTGTAATGAATCACATGAACGGCCTCACTTGAGCCAGACAGCCTAGAGTTTTGGCCTTCAGATTCTCCAATACTTGGCTAATGTGTGTGTCCCTACATGTCCCTTTCCAGCAGATGGTGCTGTTTTTCCAACATTGAAATGATAACACAGCAAATGATAAACCTGTGATCGATTTGAGCAGGGGTTGCTTAAGGGTGTTCAATGAAGTCTACTTTGCACATTGGTATTATTGAAATTGTTCACAGACCCAAAATAAAATCTGAAAATGAGACAACATATCTCAAAAGTAAAACCAGTCTTTGCTCAGTATTGATGAAAACAATGTGTTTTTGAGAATACCGAGGACAAATAAATGATGCGTCACCACTCTACAGCAATGATGTATTAAACTAAACTTTTTTCCTGGAGACATAGCAGCTAATGTTTTGGAGAGGTGGTGGGAGTCAGAGGTGGGTCTTAAACAAGGTAGTTATCAAAGATGATGCGTCACTGTACAGCTCCTATATTGCCTCTCCGGCAGATATCATGGAACAAATGTTGGTGGAATACGGATTAGATGGCTGGGATAGCAGCAGTGACTCATTTTCCAAAATAATTTAATGTTAAGATGGAAGAAGAAGCATAATATCTCTTTTCATCCCGCACAGTGGAGATAAATTTCTCACTGTTAGAAGTCCCCTCAAACACAATTAGGACTTGGGTGAGAACAGCTTCTTTTCTGGGTTAAGACAATGTTTAATGAGGAAACTAGGCCAATCCAAGTTTTCTGAAAATGGTGTCAGCCCAGGTGAGGACTCAGTTTTAGTAAGGTACATTGTGATCCATTCATGAGTAGGGAAGAAAACGTTCTGCTTGAAAAAATAAAAAACAAACAGCCAACCACTTTTAAAATCAATCCACAATCTGCATATCTCAAACAATTGTCACTAATCCACATAGAAAAGTCACCTATGTTCCAAGAAGACCATAAATGAAACATGGGCTGCTGGTAAAGAGATTGAGGATATTGGAAAGTAGATGACCTATAGTAGTTTCCTTTCCAAATTTGTAATTTGATAAGAAATGGAAATAAATTACAAATCTTGGCTTGGGGGCTTGTATGATCTTCGGAGTAAGATGTCCCTAAGATCAAAGTTAGACAAAGTAGCATTTGTCAAACATTTCAGGTCTAGCCCAAACTAATATATTTATCTATGAAGTTATAAGCACTTATTTGTAAAAATTTGTGCTTACGTAACTCAGAGATACCAATGCATGAACCCCTTTGTAAAATCATGTGAGTACATGTGATTTCATAGACTTACAAAAAAATGAAAATTAGGCTTTCCCAAAGGGAAATGTTGGGTATTTGAAAAAGACGCAGATAGATAACCAAGGCTTAACTATTTATTTATTTATTTATTTATTTATTTATTTATTTATTTATTTATTTATTTTGAGACAGAGTCTCACTCTGTTGCCCGGGCTAGAGTGAGTGCCGTGGCGTCAGCCTAGCTCACAGCAACCTCAAACTCCTGGGCTCAAGCAATCCTCCCGCCTCAGCCTCCCGAGTAGCTGGGACTACAGGCATGTGCCACCATGCCCGGCTAATTTTTTCTATATATTTTCAGTTGGCCAATTAATTTGTTTCTATTTTTAGTAGAGACGGGGGTCTCCCTCTTGCTCAGGCTGGTTTCGAACTCCTGACCTTGAGCGATCCACCCGCCTCGGCCTCCCAGAGTGCTAGGATTAAAGGCGTGAGCCACTGCACCCGGCCTATTTCTTTAGATCTTAAAACATCTCAGAAAAGAGCCACAACTTCACAAATTTTTCTTCACATAGTACTGCTTCAAAGAAACATAGAGGCACTTTCTAACTCAACTCACATCCCAGTCTGGGCCTTCAATAATAGGAGCTAACAAACAGAACCATTGCTCTATAATCCATTGTTGTTAAGCAGCTTTTGAATTTTTTTATAATTACTTAGTCTTCTGCTTATAAGTTCCATCTGATGATCTTGGCTGTTTTGCTTCTAAACATGTTGTAACTGGTGGGCAATCTCAGTGTTGCATGTGCTTAGGGAAGACATTTTAAAAACTAAATTTTCAAAGGTGTCAGCAACCTTACAGATTTGAGATTGTAAATATCCACACTGTAGAACATATCAGCTATATTTTCCAATCAGAGAAGACCCATGTTGACAACTCTTCTCATGGCAGGCATTGGATTTAATCAGAAAATTTTCAGCTTAAAGGCTGAGTGCTAACCTGAAAATGAACCACGTCTAGGGAAATTCCATTTCAAATAACATGAGAATTTATTCTAGAAGCCTTCATGACTGTCATAGTTGAAGGGCCCAGTCTTATTTATCAAGGTTTTATACTGTATTTTATTATCAACATATTAAAATATTTTCCTGTATGTCATCACTTTGTACCTGAATTTATTTTACTCCAGTTCTCTTTTCATGGGCAGCTCAGGGGGCTAGAGAGAAGTTATCTCGTATGGAAGCTTGAGAGAGTATGTCTCCTTATATTTTTATGGAAATTCAAATTACTTTCATACTATCATGCTCTGCACATCAGAGGTGAAAATACATTAAGCCATGGATAAGACACAGTTGCATGTTACTTGAATGATATTTGTAAATACTACCCACAAAGCAACTGTCAGTTATAAATGAAGTTTCAGGAAATTCACAGCATAAGACAAGGTAAAGTTCAATGTCACTAGCAAAGACTTAAAGACATCCAAATCTTCCAATTTAATGTTATAAATTAGAAGAATATATTAAGGCTTCCTCACAGAGAGAGAAAGAAAAAAATACACGTTCTGTATACTTTTTTAGATTGTCAGTTTCCAGCAGTTGGTATTCTTTGCTATTTGCAAGGACTTCCCAAATACTTTTTTCCTGTATTCTTCCTTCAAGTATATCTCAAAGGACAAGCACAATTGACATGGGTCTCTCTTTTTCCTTTTAGATATTGTTCATTCCCCCTACGTTTAGGCTGCCGCCTGTCTATTTTCAGCTCCAATGCAGCTTTCTCACTTCCCACCAATTCAGTTTCTAATAACACCTATCGGCAATCTTTATTTTTTATTAAGAGCTTTCCTGAGACATGTCTTATTTTCAAGACAATGAATACACTGGTGGGAAGTATAGAGGATATTTTGTAGATTTTACTTCTTTCTGAGTTCCTGTGACTTCTAACTGTCCCCACGTTTGCAGATCTTCTGGATATTTAGGTCGTAGGGCAAAATGGAAAGATCATGGGCTTACAGTTAGAGAGACAGATATGAGATCAAATGCCATTTCTGTGATGTATGAGCTATGTGACATTGGGTGGGAGCTTTGAATATCTTGGATCCTTGGTTTCCTCACCGGTGAAAGACAGACAATGCTGTCTCGTTTATATACTGTAGGATTACAGGCTATAAAACTCTGTGAGAGACACTTGGACTTGTCTTAACAGACTGTGTCCCTTCATACCTTTATAAAAACTGCCTTCTCTCTGCAGAGTGATCCTAGGGACAGTCAAATTTTATACAGATTAACTTGAGCCTCTGGCTATAGCGGTAGATGAACATCGAAACCTGGTCCCAAGAGAACCCATCTACAAATTGAGTATAGCCAATTATGGTGTCTTTCTTGAAAATTTAATATAAAAGACACACACAATATAGTTGAGACAACATGGAGCACCAGAACTCTTGTGACATTGACTGTCAACGTGGGATTGCCCCTCAGTTGACTTCACTGTGGCTGGCAGCTGAACATTTTCAACTGGATTCAAGGGAAACAAACCTGAGCCATGGATGGCATGGAGGAGTGGAAATCAGGAGGCCCTCAGAAACTGATCTGCAGAGAGGTGTGGGAGAACAAAGCAGACGTGTGGACAGAAGACAGAGTGGGCTCACGCAGCCTCATGAGAGACCTGGCTGCCCTTTGCTCCTCGCACTTGGTTGTCTGAGAGGTTGCTGTGACAATCAGCCACCTCTCACAGAATCTAGTTTGAATGGGTTTCTGTAGCTTATGACTACACTGGCACCATGAAAGGCCCTTGGTTCCTGTTCTGACACAGCGTGAAGTTTGATGTGATGTGTGTGTGTGAGAATCACTGTGATTCCAGGTCAGCCAGCCGACCCTGGCTTCCTCCACTGCCCAGGAAGACCCAGAATATATTCAAGGGACAAGAGAGTCTACATTCTCATGGTTTTTCTAGCCATCCTCACAAATGGTGGAAAGTAGCCTCTTGGTTTACTAAGCTGCTGGCTAATTTCCAATAGTCTTTAAACATTGCCTTCTTTTTTGCTTCATCTCTTATATACAAATTTTCTTCATATTTTTTCATGTCTCTGGAGCCTATACTACATAATTAGTTGTTTTTTCCAAAGCCACAGGTCTGGACAGTCCTTTGGGATGGTGATATCTGAAATCACACGTCCCACTGGGTCCTGGTTGAGTCTCTTCATGGCCCACATGGACACCTGGAAAATCTATCCTTAACATGGTCGGCGAAAAACTGCTTCTCTCACACTTTCTGGCACAGGACTCTAATCTTAACCAAGAGCTCACTAGGTGTTTGAATGTATTTAAAGAGCCTTTTTTTTAAAGGACACTTTACTTGTCCTCCTTCTCACCCGTGCCTTTTTTCCTGTTATAGAATTAGAATTAGGCTTCAAAATTTCAGCTCTTCAACCTGTTAGAAGAGAGAGAAATTGGAGAATCTTATGTATCAACCAGTGGATATACGTAACATGATTGGTTGTTCACAACAATTTTTATGATACAGATATTTTTATTCCCATTTTACCTGTGCAGCAACTGAGGTTCAGAGAATGAAAAAAGAGAAAGCACAAATCCTACAGGTAGTGAGTTGGGGTGCCGTGTCTTGGGCTTCCCACTCTTTCACTTTCTATGCCCATCTGTGTGGTGTTGGTGGGAGAAATGAAGAGCTCCATAGGAGACAGCTGAGGGAGGGGGTCAGGTGGGAGAAAACCAATTTAGGAGTTAGAAATAGAGTTGCATTTGTAAAGTGGCTGGCATAATGCCTCACACTGAGAGCATGTAGTAAATGGTGACTATTTCTGTGTTGTTATCTTTCTTAAGATTATAGTTTGAGAAGTTGTCTATCTTGTTGTTTAATGCAGATTATATAATGCCCTATGTGAAAGATTCTTGGTAAGATTCAGCAGTACCATAAAAATTGTTTCTCTGGTTTCATCATCTTTCATTATCTTTTTCTTACCATTGGCTTTTGATCATAAAAAAAGTAATGTAATATGCATTATTGACCTACTGTATTTTACTTATATAAAATATTAACATTTAAGCTACAGTATTTTAATATTTCAGCCTATAATATATAAAATGTTAGGGATAAAGCAGAGCACTACATCTACACGTTGGTTTTTTTTTTTTTTAAGAGACTGGGTCTTGCTATGTTGCCCAGTCTGGGTTCCAACTCCTGGGCTCCAGGGATATTCCCACTGCAGCCTCCCAAGTGGCTATGACTATAGGCACGTGCCACCACACCCAGCTTACATAGCCTCATAATGTCAGATCAGGAGGTTATGGCATGAGATGTAGGGTTATCAAGGAACAGTGAATGTCCTAAAATATGATTGCATGGCTGTTTTCTTGTAATGAAATATGACTCAAATTCAATTATCTTCAATATCCAAAGTGATGTTCTTAAGCACTTTTGGCAAAGGCAAGACTATGTTTACTTTAAATGGCCATTAAAAACAAGACAAAACCTTGCCAGCATATTTAATGGTGATGTGGGGCTTGAGAGAACAGGACAAGCAGGGTAAAAAAAAGTAACTGAGGGATATCAAATGCAATCATAAAGGCTGACAACATGCAGACAAATCAAAACATGCAAGCTCCAATAACTGTAGCCTTCAAACTCTGGATTAGTTAAAAGAGCATAATGTTTACTTTCTTCCAAAGAGTGAGTTTTGTTTTGTTTTGTTTTGAAGGTAAAAGGATTTTTCCTATCTCTTATGAGTTATATAAGGATAGCAGTAAGTAATGCAACTTTGAGTAGACAATGTTCAGACTCTGTACAAATTTATGTTTGGTAGTGTTTCTGACATAGTGGTAATTGTCCTTATAGTAAATTCACTTATATGCATATGTAAGTAATACATTTTAAGAATAATTTGAAATGTATAATTTGCATTTGGAGAAAATATAAGAGTAAATTTGAAAACTTCTATTTTCTGAGTGCATTCAAGAGCCAAGAATAAAAATTGCAAAAGCTATGCAATTTTAAGAGAAACATATTCAGAATGCATATCAAGAAAAATATCTCCAAAATTAAGAAATAAGAATGGCTTCATAAATGTGAGGTCTTGATGGCTGAAATTGATTAAAGACAATAAAATAAAGCTGTATTCAAAGATGTACACCCACCAGCTTCCAAATAATAACAATAAAATGAAGTTTGAAGAACACATTTCATTTAAAGAAGTAAAAGGTAGGATTGATCACCCATTTCAATTTTTTTGTTGTCTGTACTATAATTCTTTTGTAGCATAGAAGAATGATCAGGAAAAAATGGAAAAATGAGCTCTCTGGAGAAAGATGGTATTTTATCAAAATGACAAACCTTTTACTATTTTACCCATGCTTCTTTGATGGGTGGAAAACTTTAAAAACATCAAAGTTTGTAATCAATCTCAAAGTTTGCCTACTACATATGTTTGGATGTTTCCAGAGTAATTAGCATATACTCAAACTTCCTACCTGGTATATAAACTCTTTTTCTAAACTCAATCCCTGAAGTTAAGGAAGTCACATAGCTTCATTCCCCTAGCCTCTGTTGCTTTACCAACATGTTGAATGCTACAGAATTTTCTCTTGGCTGTCCAAACACATAGTTTTCAAATGATTTTTATGAGCATACCAGCATTCTTGAAATGCATAGGATAGCATCACTATGTGCTGAGTCCCAGGTAGGCTCAGGAATAACAAAGAGGGCACAGATGAGAAGTCTACAATATCGAAAGATAATGGGAGGACTTGGCAGGAAAAGCATAATATTTTATGATTATAACATTAGGCCTGGGAAAAACTGAGAGCGTTTCAGGTTTGCTTTAGCTGCCACTCTACCCCTATTTTATTGTTACATTATTGCCGAACTTTTTATTGGATCTACTGTGTTTTCTTTGGACTTATGATGGCAGTAAGGAGAGGGACTGAGGAAGAGGGGACGCCTGTGCCTGCTCTAATTCCTTCCTGCCCACCTGCTTGCCTGCTTGTCTGCTTGCCTGCATGCCTCCCTCAAGTTTCTATTGAGCATTTCTGTGTTCTAGGCATTGTACTAGTTGCCGGAAATACAATGATGAGCAAAACCAGCCACAATTCCTGCTTGCGTGGGGCTTAAAGACTAGTGATGAAGACAAACATCATGTATTATCTAATAAATAGTCATACTTTTCAATGTGTAACAAAAGCCTGGGTGTGGTAAAATTCTTTGAGCGAAGGGAATAAGGCCTCAAAGAGTTCAAACAATGCCTTCGGACCTAGAGTATCTCAGAATGTTCCAAAGAAGAGTTATATCAACAGGGAAGTAATAGATTGACAGATTGAGGGGGATATCATGTGCAAAAGTCCTGTAGCAGGTGGAAGAAGATCCTGAAAGAAGCCAAGTTCACTTCACAGAGGTAGAAAGCCAGAAATGCCAACCTTTGTTAATGTCTTGGATCTCCATTCTGAAGGAACTATGAAATATCTCTGAAGGGTTTCTTTTTTGGTAGAGGAACATGGAAGTGTCACACTATGGCTGCTTGGACGAAACTACGGTGAATGTAAGAAGGCCATTTAAAATATTATTGTTATGCTTTAGGCGAGAGGCACTTTGGCTTAGATTGGTGGCAGAAGTAACAGTGAGAAGTGGGCGGATTTGAGATGTATTTCAGAGGTGAGATCTATAAAATTTGGTGATGTATTGATTTATGAGGTACAAAACAGAAGATGGTTTCAAAAAAGACTCTGATTCTGGTTTCCACATCAAAATGAATGATGACACCATCCAATGAGATAGATAAGATTGGAAGAGGTCGAGATTGAATTGAGAATATCATGCATTCATTCTGGGTTTGCCAAGTTTGAGGTCCCTCTGAGATATTAAGGAGGAGATATCTAGTAGACAGTTGTATGACAGGTGTATGATATGGACCTAGAAAATGGGTCCAGGGTGGAGATAGCAAGTTTAGTTTATAGATAGGAACTAAATTGGTCAATACAGGTGAAGTTGCCTAGGGAGCGAGTGAAGGGCAAGAGAACAGAGTCTGACTGAGATGTAAGGAACTCTAACACTTAAGGATTGACCTTCGAAAGTGTTTAGGTGGCCAGAGAAGTAGGAAGAGTGTAGGAAACAGAAGCCAAGAAAAGAGAGCATTCCAAAAAGGCGAGGGCTGAGAACAAGCAACAAGTTCAGTGAGATGGAGATCTGGACAAAGAGCTGTCTGTGGAGTGGACTGAAACACATATCACACATGCATAGTACCTGAAATACATTAAATATAACTTGTAAAATTATTACGACGGCAAATTTGGGTGAGTTAACTACTCTTTCTAAGTTAACAGTTTACTCAACTCTTCATCCTAAAAATATGTTTAAGAATTCCTACTGGGCTTGTTGAAAAAATTAAACAGGATCATGAATGCAAAATACCTACTACAGTCCCATTACCTTTTCCCTCAGATTAAAAGTTGAATATCTTTGCTTCTGTTGCTTGCATGTGTTTTCAATGAGAAGGTGTGCCGTTGGGGCACAGCTATGGGAAATTTAACAGCTGAAAATGTCAAACTTTGTCCTCAGGACCTGTGATTTGATGAATCGTGCCTTGGAATGACCAGAAAAAAAAAAAAAACAATGAAATGACTGGGTATTCCTGTGCTGCTATGGAATCTGTAGGTGAGACATTTGTAGTCTAGGGGGCCTTTTCCATAGCAGCAAGTTCTTAGAGAATGGCGTGGAAATTCCAACAGAACCCTTCATAGTGGGACCCCAACCTTCTCCTCAGCCTTCTCTTCCATCACTTCCTTGTGCCTTGCTTTGCCACTATACTATGACTCCCATCTTCTCTTACCCACTGGGGGCTTCTATTTTCACCTCATGCAATACAAGCGCCCAGTGGAAGTAGGCTTTTCTCTGAAGACTTCCCCATTTTTCTCTCTGGGCAGTTGTTTTTCATTTCTTCTCTAGGCTCACAGTTCTCTGAAATTTTGAACATACCTCCAATGTAACACTTACTGGGTTGTGTTTAATTAGTATGTTCATCAGTTTTCCTCGCCCACCAGACTTTAAGCACCTCAGGGGCAAAGGACCCAATTTGATTTGGGAGCATGCCAGTACCTACCTACTATGGTGCTAGAGTATCATGGTGTTTAGTAAGTGGTGTTGGATGAAGTAATGAATGAATGCTGGGGATATTTTACATAGCAAAGCTGGCCTGCATCATTACCTAACATGTTAATCTCTTAGAAAATAATACCATCTAAACAGGAAGCTGGTCACACATTATGGGTTGACAGCAGATATACCTAACTTTTGGCCCCTACATATCGAAAATATATGATATTATCTAATACCTTTTGGCGTTCACCTTACTCCTTTCACTCAATGATGTGTGTCCTATATGTGTCTGGGTCACTGGGCACCAGGAACTCTGACAAATTGGCCATATTTAAGAATTAGTCTGATTCCAAGAATAGTTAAGCACTTAAATATGTTTTCTGGATAAGACTTAAACATAATCTTGTTGATATTTGTGAACCTTTTAAAAAGAAGTGACAGATTTTCCCCCAGACATGATCAGTGCTCCACATCATAATATCCTTTGGTATGCTGTTCACTAAAATCAGTTACTAATTCTCAAATTTGCTCTAGTGTGCTTTAAAGCTGCGAGGCTTAGGAAGAGGAGTATTAGTGGTCTAGTTACTGACAGAACAAAAAGGCCTGTGAATATGGTGCATTTGTACATTTTCCCTTCCTTCAAACGCTTTCTGATAATGCCAAAGACCACTGGCATTGCCTTTGCAATAGGATTAACTTTGGCTGAAAAACAAGGCATGGGAACCTTCTTAGGGATGACTGCTCCATGAAAGTAGCTTTCTAGTTTGCAATCTTCAGCTTCCAAGGTTTTGAAACTTGATTACATGGCATACATGTACTGTAAGTTCAATAAATTCAGTAAATGAATAAGTAAATAGATGACTAAGTGTACCGGTCTTTAGATATGAAAAATAGTATTGCTTCGCCTTGATTTCATTTTCAGAGATTTCTAAAACAAAACAAAAACTTCTTTCAACTCCATTCATTAAATTCTGTATGAAGATCTGGCAGCCACAGAATTTTCCTTAAAGGGGGGAATTATTTCCATCCTCTGCAAAACTTTGGTTAATGATGCAGTTCTGTACTCTACAGCTTTTGACAGAATATTTCATTATTAACTCTTTGGAATCAGAGAGGAAAATTCAGGTTGAATTGGTAGAAATGGGAAACTTCAGGCAGAAGGCAATTGATTTGTTCAGAGACCACTAGTGAGTTAGCAGAGGCGTGGACATCAGAACTGATAAAGATTTCCTCACTACCAGTTTGCTGGATGTTTTGGATAATGGTTCAGATAAACTGAAATCTACAATCTTTATCCCTCAGGTGCTCCAAAGGCTTTTATTTCACACCAGCCTCCTATGCCTAGAGTCCTCTTGATCCAGGAAATAGATTTTTGTTGTAATTCAATGCAATATACTCTCTTTGCCCAAGAGAAGAGCTGTACCTGTAGGTGAAGTAAACTAAAATCAAACTCATTTGAACACAGCTTGCAGCTCAGCTGACTCCAAGCTTTGGCATCAAAGAGGAAATTCAAATAACATTTCTCTGCTATAACTCATGTCTGTCAAGATCTTCCAGACTCTCAGCTCCCCACGTCATACAAAAGATACATGACTTATTACCCATTTTCAATCTCTGCTGGCTCAAAAGCCTTCCAAAGAAAACTCAGCCTACTGTATAAATTATCTTCTACTTTTGTTCAACATTAACACGAGGAGGAAATGTGCCATGAGTTGAAAATAGTTTTAAAGGAATTAATAATCTTGTTTTGTTACACATTTTGACACAACTTCACCACATGGTAATAATGGATAAGATAACCTTTTCTCATATATGTACATTTCAAAATGAAATAAGTTTTTAAATGTAGCTAGGTTAAAAGTAGATAGGGAGGCAGATAGCATAGAAACAGGCACTGAGTTTGGAATTAGATTTAGGTTCTATTCTAGTCTCTAGCTTCCGTTCACAGCTGGACACAAACTAGCATCTTTGGGCAAATATTTCATTTATCCCTCTGTCAGTGTACCATCCATAAGTGAGAAGATTTATTTATGACTCTAAAACCAATGCTTTCAAGATCTAAATTGTAAGTTGCTACACTGGAAACCAGTAAATACAATAATTTTTTAGAACATTTAATTTCATTCTTGTTAAAATAATTTTACAAGATATTACAGATAAGAGTGTCCAAAATTACTTAGCCAATACAAATTTTCCTATGGAAAAAGAAAAAAAATTTTAATTGATTGCCATTCGTGAATTAAAATACATTAAACATATTAATAAATAGCATATATTCAACTGACCCTTTGTATAGAAACCTTACCAGAAAAGCAGATACAAAATGTGACTAAGTGAAATTGTGGCCCTCACGAAGCAGAGAAATGGATGTTGACTGGGTAGATCATGAACTTCTCTCCCAAAGTTCCTGGGACAGGACAGCTCTAGCAATTACATCCACGATCCTGCAGAAATCAACTGAGACCCTGGCTAGATTCTCAGACTAAAAGCTAGCATTTTTTGGCGGGGTGGGGGGGGGGGAGAAGGAGGGAATATAATTTCTGAAGAACACCTCATAATTTAATCAAATTCTGACATTTGACTTCTGTTTTGATTTCTGAAAACTCATTCTCTAATTTGCTGCTTTACTATGAGAACCCTCATCTATTACAGTGTGTCAGTACATTCTGCCCAATAGGTAAGCAGAAGTTGGAGGATCACTTCTAAATTTGCTGGGATGTGCAATCGGATATGGGTCTGTATCACTGTTACGGCGCAAAGGTATTCTGTGTCATCGGGGCTGGGGCAGAAGGAGCTAGAGTGTTCAGTAATTTTTGTCCTGAGTTTTGGGTTGTTGGGTGCGGTGCCTTCAAATGCTAGAGATCTGGATAGGTTCCAAAGAACAAATTCAAACCATGTGGAAACCATGTCATCTCTCCTTCCTACGGCCACATTCCCTTCTCAGTTCTGAGTCCTGAGCCTGCTCTCGTTAAGGTCACCAGTGACTCATTGTTGCCAACTCCACTGGTGACTTTATGGTCGTTACCTTCTTTGAGCCCTTTGCGTATCTGCCAGTGCTGAGCACACCTTCCCCCTTGATGCTTTCTATTTAGTGAATATGTCTATTTAATCCTGGTTTGTTTGTTTCCTCTCCCTCTCCTGATTCTTTCTCAGCTTTCTTCACAAATTTCTTGTCCTGTAAACATTCTTTAAATGGCAATACCCATTTTCAGCCCCCTTCCCAGGATGAAATGTTACCAATCATGAGTAACATTTTTTCTCTCTCTCTACCAAAGTGTCTCAGCAGCTGAAATTGTATCATTAGACATTCATTTCTTTACGGTTCACCTTGTATAATGCAACATCCTGTGCAAGGGATACCTTACTAAACTACTGATGTTTCCAAATTCATCTGCTTTTCAGAGCCACTGTACTTTGTAAAAGGTGGGGCATGGCAGGTTATATTTGCTCTATTTCCAAGCCACTAGGGAAAGAGGGGAGGACAGCATTGAATGAGTATCAAGGAACTCACAGTTTGAGCATTGTTTCCTTCACAGTTTTCCTTAAGGTTGTTGCTCTTCACTGAAATTCTTACCAAAGTTATTGTCTTTATTTATGACAGAACTTTCCAAAGTACACAAGAGGTTCTACCCACTACTGCTGCTCATTACCCGACAGTTTCTGAAACTTCTGTCAGGTGTCGATAGTACTTCCTCCCTTTTCTCATATATGTTAATTATTCAGCAGGATTAATGACTTATCACTTTGATTGCAGCAGTAGGGCCAGTATTAGTCAGCCTGGCTATCTAGAGTAATACAGGATCTGAACAGCAACAGAGATTTTACCTTAACGCTTCAAGAAACAGTTTCTTGAGATAAATCAACGAATCCCTAATTGGTTACAGTGATCAGATGTACCCACAAGGGTTGATTTTGCAAGTGAAAAATTGAAAAGAGAAATTTCCTAAGATAAATCCAATTAAAATTTATGTCGAGAGATAGAACAGGAAATCTAAAGTAGAGACAGCTCAGTCCTTTGAATTGCGTGCTGAATTATGAAATAGGGTTGTTACAGTCTTTTCCAAGCATCTTTTTTCACTCATTCTCTGGCCCTGGGGAAGTAAGTCTCTTCTACTCGGCATACTCATATATGGGTGAAATTAATTAATCCTGTTAATGACACAAGATGTTGCTTCTTGAGGTCTGAAGATGGCATGGAAATAAATTGCTTGATGTCCTTTGGAATTCCACTTGTTGAGATAGATTCTCCATAATTACAGTAAGCTACTTGCTAGCTAAAGTTAAGAAGCTAAAGTGAGAAATCCAGATGATGTTTCCACATTTAACAGAAACAACTCTGGCTCTCAGTTGGGTGGCTTTAACCACTTTTAGTGAGCTTAGGGTTCCTGCAGGTACTGGAGCCCCTGTCTGGAGCTTTTGAAACTGTTTCCCGAGAAGTAATGGCCAGAAGTTATGTGCCAGCCTTTGTTAAAAGCACATAACATGTTAGATTATTTCAGTCTACTTTAAAATCTCTTAAAGCAGGTACAATTATTATCTCCAGTTTATAGATGAGGAAACTTAAACACAAACAGGTAAAGCATTTTGTCTGAGTTCACTAAGCTACAAAGTGACAAAGCTGGGATTTGATTTTATGTTCTTCACAGCAGGCTGCATTATGTCTTTAAGTTTCTCTGAAAGCTAGTAAAGATTCCACTGGAATATAGTGATAGCATGAATGAAGGGTAACGGTTAGGGGAGACGAGAAAGTGGCTCAATTTTAATCCCTTGTTCTTGCTGGTTCATCGATTCAAATTTCTTGAGCATCTAATATGTGCTAAGTGCTATGCTAGGTGACAGGGTGTTCCTTGCCCTTATGGAGCTTACAGTTTGGTGGCGAAATAGACAATAAGGAAGTAACCACAGAAATATATATAAGTATATAATGGTGTATAAATATGGTGTGAAAGAAATAATCATGAAGCAGATTGAATACCAAGCCACAGATGTGTTTTTATAAGGTGGTGAGGAAAGGTTTCTCTGAGGCCATATCATTGGAGCTAACACTGAAGGATGAGGAGTCAGCGATGGGAAGTTTGGGGTCTTGGGTGGAGAGTGGAGGGAAGGAGCAGGTTTTATGCTGAAGGAGCAACTGTGTAAAGGGTTAAGGAGAGAAAGAACTTTTTCATATTTGAATAACTGAAGCAAATCCAGAGTGGTTATGTTTTAATGAGGGACAAAGCTGGCTCTCTTTTTAATATCATTGCAGCTAAAGTATTTACTTAAGATTCCTCTTTAAAATGATGAACATTTTATGTTTTCTAATAGTTTGCATACAATGAATGCAAGAATGGGATTTGAAAATCACTGTGTAGTGTGGAGGGCAATTGGAGGGGTATCAGTGAGGTATCTGCCCTGGGCTGGGGGTGTTCCCACGGTCAGCAGATTTTGTTCGTACATAGGCTTATGTAGAAAGGCTAGGGACATGCTATTAAAGGTGGCAAACTTTCAACTTTCTATTGAAACTGCAAAAGACCCACAGGGGTGACATCATACCAAATGAGCATCTGGATCAGATTTCGTTCTCCTGAATCTCGGGTCCTTTCTTCTGAGAGCTCACTGGACTCGGGAGAACAGACATGATTACTGTTTGGCTTGACTCCTCGCTTCAGCAAGTAGTTTCCATTCCCAAATCTGCTACTTGAAGGAAACAATCAACCTATCTCTATCTGTTCCAAAAAGAACCAGACAAAGGCCCTTGGGTATGTTACATTTTGCTCTAAACCTGTAGGTTTTTTTCCTCTAAAATCTTACTACATATTCTTTTCAACTTCCTCTTGGATGCCATTTGATTTTTTATCTGTAAGACAAATGGATCACACAGTTCAAGTTAGCAAGAACTAACAGGAATAAGTGACTACTCTTCAACTGAGATATTTTCCAGAAGCAGAGCTTTAAAAAAAAAAAATACTCTGGGACCACTTTCTCTAGTATTCTTTTTAGAGCTAACCTTGGGGCTCTCAAACAAATGGTTAGGTATAAACACACACACATACACGCACACACACAGTTGAATTATTCATTCAGGTGCAGCATGGAGTCTCAGACAAAGGAGAGATTGATAAATACACCTAGGCATGGAGGCTAAGAGAAGAAGCCAGAGCAAAGAATGGCAAGATTCAGAATGAAGAGAAGAGTATTTCAACCATCAACAACCATACTGGCACATGGCACAAGTTATTTACAAATCAACTCTGGCTCTTGGTAAATCAAAACCTTGTTTGGGAATTTCACTGTGTGGGCCCTCTTTTCTTCTTTATCAGTGATCATACTGTTTTTTCCATCTTCTTCAGTGATGAATATGGGTTCTATGTACCCTGTGCTTTTCATGCCTTTTACCTCCACGAGCACGGCAGTCCACGCTCAGAGACAAAGACTTTGGGATCAGATTAGGTTGAATCCTGGCTCCATAATTTATTAGCATTGTGCTTTCAGCAAACTATTAACCTCTGAAGATCGTCTTCCATATGGATGGTTTTGATCAGGGTTCTCAAATTTTGGTGGAGAGCTAATAAGGAGCACAAAGGACAAACTCATGGAATGAGGACAGGGCCTGGACCTGTATATTTTCACCAAGTTCACCAGGTGATTCTGATACCCACCACATTTTGAAAACCACTGGTTTTGAAGATTAAAGATGATCTTATGTAACAAGCGCCTGGCCATCAATAAATGTCTCCTAACTGGGATCCTGTCGTAAAATGGAAAGAGGTTTTTGTCTTTGGCATCCAAGACCTGAATTCCTCTATAGATGCCACTGCTTACTAACTGTGGCAGTTTGGCTAAGTCATTTAATTTATATGCCCCATGGTGTCTCAATTTTTTAAATAAAGATAATAATGCCTATATCTTGGGGTCATGGGTTTAATGGATAAGGTGCTCACAGAAGGTGATTGATGGACATTGGCTGACGTAGAATCTTTTGCTACATTTGGATTTGTGTTACTTATACAGAACCTTCTAGACACAGAACTGTGAATTTGACTCCATGAAAACTCTTTTGAGACTTTTCTGATAGATTACATATTTCTTGAACATAGGAATTGAATGCACGACTGCCACTGCATTTACCCATGGCACTCAGTAAAACCTTTGATGCGAAATTCTTTGATTATATAACATGTAGTTCCTGCATGCTCCCACTTTTAAGCCCTCCATCCAGTTTCTCACATTCATTCAATGTGTTGACTTTTCCTAAAGGACTGAGGAAATACTTTGCTCACCTGGGCTAGAAATAATTTTTATGGACTATGTGCAAATTCTCTTAACTTATGACCTATATTGCAGCAAACCTCAAACATGGGTCACAGTTGCTAAACTGTGCTTCCAAGTTCAGCCTTTCTCTTATTTTTTTAAACTCAAAAAAAAAAAAAACTTCCCACCTTGCTAAAAGATTTTGTATAGACCTCAAAGTCTTCCAACCATCTGATCCTGGATAGCAATTTTATTACGTATGAGTCATTATGACGATGGTTTTAAAATAATTTCTTACAACAGGAAGATTCCATAGGGTTATTCAAGTAACAGAGAAGCAAGTTCAGTCTGGCTCTGGTCTCACTGGCAGCACAAAGAAGGAAGTAGTCGTAGGGCTGGAGGTGGATGAATGAAAACCAGAGAAGAGAAAACGAGCAGCAGCCTCCTTAATGACCACCCTGCTTGAACAATCCCGCCTCCAGTAAGCAAAAAGAAAGCCACAGGCTTGACTGAGAAACAGCCTTGGAGCAAGGCATGAGCGTCTCTCGTTTTCCTTTATTTTGTGCCCTGGCTTCTGAGTGGGTTAACTGCTTCAGACCGCAGAGCCCACATCCCTCTCTTTCATTTCCACATCCCCAATTTTCTCTTATTTTCTCATTCCTTTCCTTTCTTTCTTCTCCCTGGCCTCTTTTCTCTGATCTCTTTTTTCCTCCAATGGATGAGGTCATGAACGAAGAGTTATTCTACATTCTCCCTTTAAAGACTTCCTCTTTCTTACTCAAGAAACCCCCCTCTGGCCTTAATGGGCAAAGTGTGGGCTATAATATTATTTGACATCAATTCAGATCCTCCATGCTGACAGCTTACACCGGCAGGAGAGGGTGATGAAGGGACACTTAGTAGAAAAACACATAATTGAACCACATAGTTCTCTTCAGTCTTTCCAAGATTTCCTGATTAAAATGGCCAGAAGGACGACATTTATACCATGACTTTAGATTTTAACAGTGATCTCTCGTGGTTTGCAAGGAAATGTTTACGCTTATTTATGTTCTGAAGGTTTTATCTTCTCTCATTGCAAAGAGACAGATTACTCTGCTCGTGGGGAAAAATCTCACATAAAAGCCTCAATAAAACCAGGTGAGCGATCAGAGATCAATGTAAGTTTGTTCATGCTTTACATTAAACAAAAGGCTGAAGCAAGTGCTGTTATTCTTTGGGCCACATTCAAGTTGTTTTCACCTTTAAAAGTTATCATGCTTAATTAAAAAGTCCCTCTGGGGGGGGGGGAGCCTGGGCATAGGTATCTTTTTAAAGCTCCCCAGCTGATTCTAATGTACAGCCAGTGTGGAGAAATACTGTTTGTGAGGGAGGGAGAAGGCACAGGAAATTCTGCCTTGAATTTCTCAGGACAAAGTAGAGCTCCTGTGCACGCCCTCCCAGTGTCTTTCTATCTTATCATCTTGTCTTATTACTCTTTTCATAACACTAACTACCATATAAAATTATCTTTGTATATTTTTTGTGTTATTTCTGTACAGCCAGTCTCTTCTCTTGGGAATTTAAGCTCTAGTGAACCCAGAAAAGTATTTAGTATAGGGTTGTTTGTCTATTACATGTGGCAAATAAATGAATTTAAACCTGTTAACATCAGCTTTCTCATCTGTACAATCAGCAAAATATTACTACGGACTACCTTGCTAGATTCCTGTGATAACTCAATGAAATCATGTCCTTGTTAACTAGTGGATAATGGGAAATCCTAGGAAATATTATCCTTATTATTCCAAGACATCATCTGACCCCAAATATTTCCCCAAATAGTCCATGGCTTGAAATTGCCAACATTAAATTACCTTATTTGGTTTTCAGCTAACTCTTCTTAAAATCTAAATTGTGTACCTTAGTAGAATAATATTAATTAGATGAGTTCTTATCACTTAGCAACCCTAACATATAGAACAAGTTAATTTTAAATAAAATTTGAAATGTAGGGAAGTTCTGTACTATCCAAGCAGGGCAGCCCCAGTTAGTTGGAAGAACTGGCTGGGGGTGGAGCGAGGGAGGGGAATAGAAATTTGGCAGGGTGTTGAGGACACTGGATCTCAATGAGACCTGAAAAGGGAGGACGAAGTAGAATATGTGAATGACAAATTTTGTTGACCCTGAACAAGGGACATCTACGGTCAGCTTTGGTCAGAAAAGTGAAGCAGCCATGCTTTTAATTAGTCCAGCAGTCCCCAGCGTTTCTGGCACCAGGGTCTGGTTTCATGGAAGACAATTTTTGCATGGTTTGGGATGCGGGGAGGCAGAGCTCGGGCGGTGATGTGAGAAATGGAGAGCGGCTGTAAATGTGTAAATACGGAGGCAGCTTTGCTTGCTAGCCTGCTGCTCGCCTCCTGCTGTGCGGTCCTGTTCTTAACAGGCCTGGGGGTTGGGGGCTTCAATTTTACTCAACAGTAGTTAAGTATCTTATGGATGGGCTAAAAGATAAATTATATCTTTTGGTCCTATGGCAATTCATGATGTATTATTATCTGGACTTTATAATAGGGGAAATGGTAGTCAAAGACGTTCAGTTTTTAAGGAGGCAGCAGCACAGTTGAGTGGTTAAGGACACTGAATCCTCACACAGGCTGAGTTAGAAACCCAGCTCTAACCTGCACCAGCCCTGAGATCTGGGGGAATTTACTTACATCTCTGTGTATCAGTTTACTTCTCTGTAAAATGGGAATGATTATTTTAGGGTTGTTATGATGATTAAATGCATTAATATGCATAAAGCACTCAGAATATTGATACAGAGTGGGCACTGTATAATCATACATAGGATACATGCAGCTAGTGGGAACCAGTATTTTTAAAAGCTTTTAAAATTTATATGTCTCTTGATGAATTTTCACACACTGAATATACTCATGTAACCGGCATCCAGACTATGAAACAAAATATCACTAGCACCCCAAAGCTACCCTATCCTCCCTTCCATTTATATAACCTACCCAACACTTACCCTAAGTAAACAACTAAGAATAGTCTTGCCTGTTTTTGTACTTTGTGTGAAAGAGATGGATCCTATAACGCGTAACCTTTTCTGTCTGGCCTCTTCAACTCAACATCGTATTTATGAGGTTCATTTATGTTGCTGTGTGCAGATGAAAATCATTCACTCTCATCACTGTGTGGTATTCCACTTACAAATTTCTACTATTTGTATATCCATCCTACTGTTGGTACACGTTTGAATAATTCCTAGATTGAAGCTATTACAAATAGTACTGCTATACACATTCTACTAATACTTTTGGTGAACACGTGTACATATTTCATTTGGTATGAACCTATGAGTGGAATTTCTGGCTCATGATGTATGAATATAATCAGCTTTAGAACAGACTATGAAACAGAGAGAGGTTATACAATAAATACTCCCATCAGTAGTGTGTGAGAATTCTACTACTTTGTTTTTTTCTTGCTAGGTATTGTGGTGGGTGCAGTGGCATCTCATTATGGTTTTACTTTGCGTTTCCTTGATGACTAATGAAATTAAACAACTATTTAATGGATATTTGGATATCTTTTGAGAAGTAACACCAAGATTTGAACTTGGGGTTTTCAAGGTCAAAAGCCTGTGCTCTCTCCATAGCTCCACTTTTTGTTTTTAATAACTGTCTTTCTCCAAAGCTTTTCGGAGAAATATAAGTTTTAATTTAGAAACCTAGGGTATTGACTATTTTTATTTTGTATTCCCCCCCCCCTTTTTTTTTCTTTTGGAATTTAGAGAGAATTATCCTCTGGTAATAGAGGGGAGAAAGGGGCTTTTCCATAAAACGCATTTTTGCTCTTTCTTTTGTTGCTATTCAAAGTGGAATTAAAAAATTATCTCAGCTCTGCAGGTCAGCTCAGAGCTCAGCGGAGAGGGAAAGGGAAGACAATAAGGGAAGTTGACCTACTTCTGGAGGCTCTGCGACGGCACCATTTTTAGTGACCGCAATGTGCTTTCAAGAGCCAGGTATGTGCGGGCGGCAGGAGGGTGCCTGGGAGGAGGGAAGGTTGGGTGTACATGTGAGAATAGCGACAATACTGAAAGCCCTTGGGTATTCTGTAATGGAATTCATGAGTGTAGCTTTGGGTTTTAAGTTTTACTTTGACAGTTCATACATGCGCAGGGATACCTAAGTTTCCTGCATTCCTTCAAATCTTTCTGCAGGGAAACTAATAAGTAGGGAAAAGTTACGATTATAAGATTTATCGTTTGTTAAACACCTCAGGCGTTCCTGCTTTTCTTCACATATATGAGACTGCACAGGAATACCACCTGATTCCTTAACTTAACTCGATTTTATAAACACCAGCCTGAGTATCATCCAGGATACAGCTTCTGCATTTTTATGCTCACCCTCAACAGCCCTTTTTGGCCTTTCAGATAGACCACTAAGCTGCTCTTCACTTTCATAAAAATGTTCTAGCTCGTAAATGTATTTTCTTGGCTTATGTTCAAATCATGCAGAGTTTTTATTTTCCTGGACTTGAAAGAAACTTCTTTCTCAAGCACTCCTTCCCAAATAGAAATTATTTAAAATAATTATTTCTGTTTAGCTTGGGGAAGTTGGGTGGGGAGCTACATTCGGAGTCACCTGTGTCAATCCAAACATTGCTGAAAACAAAATATATTTTAATAGTTCCAACTGTATCCGTTCAGCCCTATCCTGACCTTTCCTTGTCTTTCAGTCTAATGAAACACTAATCTTGAAAAACAAAGAGCCCTTTGATGACTGTAATACATTTTTGGAGTGTGACATGCCCTCTGGCTTGGGGGATATCTATAAAGAATTGAATCTGCTACCAGCAGACTTGGCTCTAGGTTAAAGACCTACCAACAATTGGAGAGACTGTCTTCAAAAGCATAGCTGGAGTCACTGAAGACTATTAAACAGGCATCACCCTCATTAGGCATTTAGAAGCAGCAAACATAATTTCCGCTGCTGCAGCAGTTGGTATTCCAGCCAGTAGCCATGCTAGTGTTGGACCTCTCTCACTGGCAAGCTCAGAGGTAGTCCCCTGCTTCCTAGGAACTCAGAACATCACATTGGACCTGGACTCACTTTGGACATGGATTTTCCTGAACTACTTAAACCATTTGTCTATCGTCAAGAATAGTAATTGATGAGGAAAGATGCTGAATTTTTTACTGCAAAGGTTTCATCCTATTGTATCCTTACCACAGACAAGCCTGCTGTTTTGCTGACTGTGGCATTTTTCTTGACATTATGTTTTTAAGGAGAGGAAGTCAATGCCTTCATCTTACTTTCTCATGACATTTCCTTGACTCAGCAATTATACTTAAATTTAATTTGTTCATTCAATTAGTATTAATATTTAAATACCTATTATAGGCTGTGCATGGAAATATCCCTGGGCAAATGGTGTTCTAGAAAATAGACACAATCGGTATATTTCTGGAGCTCACAGGACGCTGAGAGTTAGGGAGATGAGGCAATAAACAGGTAGACTATCAGATACATATTTTATTGGAACTATCATGCTTTGAAGGAAATGAATTTCATGCAATGACACTGCGTAACAAAAGTGGGGATTTAGGTAAATAGCATGGCCTGGGGAGGGCATTTTTAGGAGGTGTTATTTAAACTCAGACTTGAAGGATGAGAGAGTCAGCTATGCGAATAGACGGAGGAAGAATATTCCGGGAATGGGCTTGGTGAGTGTGTAGAACTGACAAGAGGCACAGGCAGAGGGAGCATAGTGTCCAAAGGAAAGAGAAGAACAAGTTGAAAATGGGGATTTATCGTGACAACATAACTGGGCAATCGTGCAAACGTGATTGTACAAAGCATTGTTTGTCATACTGAAAAACTGGAAACAGCCTGAATGTCTAATAACGTAGGAATTGTTAAATAAATTAAGATTTATGCTTACACTTTAAAATTGGGCATCCATTACAAATAAGATTAAATATGGATGGTGGCGTCATCTATGCTTTCAAACATAGATTCTGGAGCAAAACTGCCCAGGTTCAAACCAAGGAGGTTTGGCCACTTAGCAGCTGTGTAGCCACAGGCAAGTTACATAACCTCCTTATGCTTTAGTTTTTTTTTTTTATGTGCAAAATGAAGATAATAACAATCCAAAATAAGCCTGTTTTGAAATTTATATAAGAAAAGTATCTTTTGCATGTTAAGTATTATCGTCATCATCATCTATATTATTGACAGAGAAAGCTGACCATTGTGAATTTTAAAAAGTACGTTGCACAATTATCAAACAGTATGTCTAACATATACTTTTTAAAAAAATGTTAATTCTTTTGAAGTTGCATTGTAGAGGGGATGGGAATACCTCTAACCCTTGCTAGGGAGAGGCAAAGATATAAAATGTAACCAAAATGTTTATAGCCTCATAGTTTCCTGAAATAAAAATAAATTTAAAAAAATGCCTTTGCATAAAAGAGATAGAATGTAACAGAGAATATTAATTGTGGTTATCTCTGGATGATGATTTTAATTTTCTTCTTTATTTTTATGTGTTGCTTACATTGTACTTTTATAATTAGCCTTTATTACTTTTATAATCAGATAAGATAATAGGATTAATTCCCTTTTATAGAAATGCATTGTGTGATATGCTTCTCCCATTTCCAAAGTCTTCCAGTAAAGTGATTTCAGAAGCCTAGGTTACAGGAACTATGAACGAAGTGGTAGTAGTATGTGGTCATCCCTTTTATGGCGTGCTCCCTCCATTCTTTCATTCACTATCTAAAAGTGTTTTCTAACGTGCTTAGCACCATACTGGGCACTGAGACTACAGTGACAAATATGATTTCCCCTTTTCCACAGCTTTCAATCTAGCTAAGAGAATAGATAATTGGTACATAAAGTCCTACGGTGTCAAGAGTGATCTGGTGTGCATGAAAGGCTTCATGGAGGAGGTGACTCATCAGGTGAGTTTTGAAAACTTGGTTGAGATAAATGGAGTGGCTTGGGTTGGGTGGTGTAGCATTCTAAGCAGGTACAGCTGTGTTTGGACAGCATGGTGGCAGGAGACACAGCACGGCAAGTGTGGAGAACCGCAGGACTTTCATTCGGCTGCACGTTCGGGTAAACAGAAGTGAGACTGAAGGGATTGGCAGGGGCAAGATACTGGGGGGACTTCTTCGCATTCCAGGGAGTTTGTATGTACTCCTTTTCTTCTTTTTTCCTTTCTTTTCTTTTCTTTTCTTTTCTTTTCTTTTCTTTTCTTTTCTTTTCTTTTTCCTTTTCACTCCATACTATCTTACATCCCACCTGGCCCCTGGGCTCTGCCCTCGGCTTCCCTACAATATATATTCTCTTTCTCTCTCTCTCTTTTTTGAGACAGAGTCTTGCTCTGTTGCCCAGGCTGGAGTGCAGTGGTGCCATCATAGCTCACTGCAGCCTTGAACTTATTGGGCTTAAGCAATCCTCCTGCCTCAGCCTCCCAAGTAGCTAGGACTAAAGGTGTGCACCACCAGGCCTGGCTAATTTTTAAATTCTTTTGTAGAGATGGGTCTTGCTATATTGCCCAGGCTGGTCTCGAACTCCTAGCCTCAATGAATCCTCCCACCTTGGCCTCTCAAAGTGCTGGGATTACAGGAGTGAGCCACTGCACCTGGCCTGGGCCTGTATGTAATCTTAAAGGCAATGAAGAATTTTAAAGAAATATGACAGGATGAGGATCAGATGTGTGTTCACGTGAGTTATTAGAAAGAATGATGCAGGTTTCAGGAAGAAACTCAACGTTCTTTCATTTCTAGTGGTAGAAATCACCTCCTTCTGAGACATGGGAGTCACTTCCTGGACAAGCTGGATC
This sequence comes from Lepilemur ruficaudatus, assembly GCA_963574885.1. Taxonomy (NCBI): domain Eukaryota; kingdom Metazoa; phylum Chordata; class Mammalia; order Primates; family Lepilemuridae; genus Lepilemur; species Lepilemur ruficaudatus. The sequence goes on from CAUYRT010039776.1 coordinate 49,740, forward strand.
TGCATTTCTTTCCCATGCCTAAGCTACAAGCTTGGCAGCTCCCGAATGCCAATTTGGCATCACAGTCTGGAAGAATGCCAATGTAATTCACTTTGGCATGACTCATGAGATGTGCACACCTTGTTTACTAAAATTTTGGGGAAAAATGATTTGAAGGCTCCCTGCACAGTCATGATAGTTCCCTCTAATTGAGATGGCAAAGTCTGTATAGTATTGCAATTTCTAGCAAAATCTTCTCAAGCTGTCTTGTTTAAACATCTCAGAAAATACTTAAGGAGAGAAATGACTTTCTTTTAAAGTAACACCACAGTACAGATGCATTTAAACTCACAACAGAACATGACTTGTGGCCTCAAAAAACCTCTTTCAGAAATCTCTATTTGTTCTTAATAAAGAGAGCTGTGGCAAGCTCATGATGATGTTATTTTTCAAGGGGCTATAATACGTCTTGACTTTATCGGTTGAAAGTACATGGGCAAACCTCCACAATGTTTTCATGGAGTAGGGTGATATATTAATTGTATCACATAAGGAAAAATAAAGTGGTTGAGAACAAGTAAAATTGAGAAAACCTATTTATTAGATGGATTGAATGGGAATCTTTGTCAATCTTTGGAAAATGCATTCTTGTTGAGGAACAGTATTCTTTGAATTGAGGCCCTGGGAATGGGGTTCACTCCACAGTGAATGGGCAGACAGGTTCTGAGGCTGATGGAATTAACCAGAATGAAGGGAAGAGGAGAAAGCCAACATGATGACTCATGAATTCACTGCAATTAAGAATCCGATTAAAGCCCGCTAAATCTTACCCAACTTCTCCAGCTTGCATCGAGGCCTCTTATAGCACATCTACCTTGCTGTTTTATTTAATTTGGTTTTCAATTTATTTAGCCTTCAAGCTTTCCTAATCTTTTGTAGGAAAATATTCTGAATTTAATCAACTTAGCTTGTGGGAAACAATTGATAGATTTTGCATTTCAGGATTCATTCTTGGGAGATGCTTTAATAAATAACTGTGTTTGAATGAGTGGATATATAGAAATGTCAAGAAATAATGAAGACAAATATCTTAAATATTTTTCAGTTCAACATAAGTAACTCTAAATCTGTAAACCATGTGACCAAAGTAATTTTAAAAAAGTATAGTGACAGCATTCTATTATCCTATAAGTAATCAAATTATGGATTAGAGGAGTTTAGTATAAATTCATATTTAAAATATGAATTAAGCATGTAAAACATGTAGGTATAAGATTAAGAGGTAAACAAAATCTTTTAACAATTATAGCATTCTATTCAATTTTATTCTATTACATTGCTAGCTCTTCATCACTAACCACACTCTGTAAATCAGACATACTATACAATTATGATTCTTTCAGAATTTGAGAAAGAGGGAAGAACTTAAGTATTGTTGCTTACATAACCCAGGGGGAGTAAAGCTCATTGCTAATATTAATATCTCTGTTATAGTCTGTGCTTGAGTCTCTGCAGTAGCTTCCAGGGAAATACAGATCTTATGAGCCAAAGGAATGCCTTAACTAGCAAACATTCAAACAAAGAAGCCATAATTTATATCACTGCCCTTCAGGTCTCTAGAATTTCTAATCAGTTGAACAGAGCTTCATGGTGAAACTCAAGGCTGAATTTGGGCTGAAAATGGCTGCTCGGGGGCATACCAAAATGCAGACGAAATTGGTTTGGGGAAGACCAAGGTCAGGATGCAACCCGGGATCCATAATCCAAGAAGCCTTGATTCTGCCTCCAAAAATAAATGCAATGCCCTGATTTGAAAAGCACCATTCTTCTGACCATAAATGAGCCCAAATTTCTGCCTTAGAAGATCTGCTCACTGTCTTTCAACTAAGACTCTAGTATTTGATGAACCCGTGGCACTAATGAAAGCACACTTTTCTTTAGCAGCAAATTTTTATTGCTCATTTTACAGCCCAAATCCACAGCCTGGGAATGGTCTTGTTACTGCAGCTGCAATTATGTTGAATTCTTAAAATAGCATGTTTTAGGGCATGCTTTTATATGTGGAATTCATAATACAGCTCTTACTAGGTGCTTCGGTAATGACCAATAAGATCTTTGCTAGTGAGATGTCGCAGAAATTAAATGAGCAATTTCTAATAATTGTTCATATTACATAAGCAGAAGACTCTTGACGTTGGGATGAAAATAACATAGAAAGTACACAATTATGTAGCTCATTTCGGGCACACTGACTTGTTTTGATCATCAAAACTTGATGTAGGCCATGTGGGGTGGCTCATGCCTGTAATCCTAGCACTCTGGGAGGCCGAGGCAGGAGGATCACTTGAGCTCAGGAGTTCGAGACCAGTCTGAGTAACAGCGAGACCCTGTCTCTACCAAACATAGAAAAATTAGCCGGCATCATGGCACTCTCCTATAGTCCTAGCTACTTGAGAGGCCGATGCAAGAGAATAGCTTGAGCACAGGAGTTTGAGGTTGCAGTGAGCTATGGTCACGCCACTGCACTCTACCTGGGGTGACCGAGCAAGACTCTGTCTCAAAAAACAAACAAACAAAAACAAAACTTGCTGTAGCAGCCTTTCTGATAGGTACCTGGAATTTGAAGATCAATAAGACATGTCCAGTTTTTGGAGGAGCTTAAAGTCTTCTAAAAGTTAAATAAAAATTCATCTGGAAGATTGGATAAGGGGGTGAGGGAAAGCATGAAAGATGGAGAGTTAGACTGGGGGATTAGCAGCTGAGCATGAGTGGGGCAGGTAAGAAGAGTACATGGAGGCTGCGTGATGAAAGCCTGTGGAGGATCGTTGGGAGATGAGTCTGGGCAGGTAATTAGGAACCAGTTGCTGAAAAGCCTAAGAAAGCCATGGGAAAGATTTTGGTTTTAATCCAGAACATAAGGGGGAGCCACTAAAGGAATATTTAAGCAGGGAAGTGACAAAATTGAATTTGACTCATCAAAGAAATGGTAAAGCATTCAAACCATTTTTCTGCAACTATGCCAAATGCTGAAGAAATGGTTTCTCTACTGACCCAAATAACAGAAACAGTCTCAAAAATAAGCATTTCCTTTCTGGTTAGAAAGGTCTATTGACTAAAGTTGGATGGTGATCTATGCTGGTGGACCCAGCATGCTTCATGCTTCATGGCTATCAGTGGAACTTCTATGGCACAAGTCAAAGACAAGATCCAGGACATATCCCAAATCTTCTTATTTCTTTTTCCATAGTGGGGAGTTTTGCCTGAGAATGTTTCATGGAATGCTCATCCACTTTCAAAGTGATTTGATTTTCGAGTGCATTTGAGGCTTTGATGATAAGACTTGTGTTAGCATTGGAGATTGTGTGCACAAACATTCTTTCAGAGTGAAACCTAGTTCAGAATGAATCTGTCAGCCCTAGGATTGATTATTTTGACTAATATTTTTTCTTCTAATTTCAAACAAGCAAAACAAGCAAAACAAAACAAAAACTTCAAGTTAGGACACAACGCCATTTCCTGAGAAGTATGCGATATTGCCAATTACACTTTTCAGAAACCAAGAAATATATTTTTTGAGATTCTTGAATATAAGTTAAAATTCTTTGAAATTATTTTGTAGACCATAAAAATGATATTATTCATAACGTGGTGAGATTACTATGGAATTTGGTTAAGAACCCAAGAATCTGGGTCATAAACTGACCATCCCTTCCCACCAGATGCCAAAGGAAATTTATGTACAAATAACCCCCAAACTCCAGTGCAGAACTCTCCAGTGAGCTGGAAGGGGCTCCGTGTAAAACCACTATGGCCTAAACAAGGTAGGCTGGAAAGGTCAAGAGCCAAGGCAGGCTGAGGGTATCACTCTGCCCTTGTACCTCTTGGCCAAGCCCAAATCTCAGACCTCACCATGTTGCTACAAAGTCTGTCATCTGGAGCCAGCCTCTGAGAACTCAAAGAGGAAGATGGAAGAAACATTTTCTGTAATGCATACTGCAGACTTGGTCGAGAGAAACTTCAGTAGGTCTTCTTAAGCTGAGGCATCAGGAACATCCCTGAAGAAACTACATCCCCAAAGAAAATATGGAGAGAAGATCAGGCTTTCCTCAGGAATAAACAGGACTCCTCCGCTCTGGTCACATGGGCACAAAGGTCAGATATGAGCAGAAGGAAGTCAAAGAGGAGAGAGATCTAGCTACTTCTCTCTAGTGTACTATAAGGACATCTGCGTAGAGCAGTGGTCCCTAATCTCGTTGGCACCAGGACCTGTTTCATGGAAGACAATTTTTCCACAGATGGGGGTGGAGGGGCAGTGGTGTCAGCGATGGGGAGCAGCTGTAAATACAGAGGAAGCTTCACTCGCCCACTGCTCACCTCCTGCTGTGTGGCCCAATTCCTAAGTTTCATGGAAGACAATTTTTCCACAGATGGGGAAGGGGGCTTAGGCAGAACTCAGATGGTGATGTGCAGCCTGGTTCCTAACAGGCCATGGACCGGTCACCGGCGGTGCCCAGGACTTGGGGACCACAGACATAGACTGTGGCAGTGCTTCTTCACTCTCCCTTCTTGCTCAGGACAGTGAAACAGTCTCTCCCTTACTGCTCCAGCCCAGTGGCTGGTAAAATATCCTTCAGCAGGTCCACCAGGCCTCTTTGGTGGCAGAGGGAAATACCTCGATCCTGACTCAACTTTGGACAAGTTTAGATTAAGTGCGGAGAGATACCCAAGAAGGAATAAGAATGCCCAACTTCCTCCCACTACCGCCTGCCTTCAAATTGTAGCCACATCCTATTTCTTTGTCTCTAAGTCTCATTTTTACACTATTAACAGTAGTAATTTGGGGGCATGGCTCATATATTTGATGCATACCTTTTAGGTTGCTTTATTTTTTCCCTGAAAAGCTCTTATTAAATTAATGGTGCCACCTCTCATTGTTGGAATGTTAGAATTGTAATAGTGTAGCATATGAGAGTATAAGAATAAAGTCTAGTTTCACACTTTCAAAAAAACTCTGATTTAATATTTGAAATCTGTGGTTATAGCTTTAGTCTTTTCATATGAGTGTTATTATGGAAATTGCTTTGAAGAGCCATATGGCGCCAACTTGTCTGCTGTCAACTGCACATCACTGCCCATCCGTGGGGAGAAGCCCGCGCCCCACATTCCCGAGAGCCCTTGCCAGCTAGGTTGCAATAGGAATTGTGCCAAAGGGAGTTACCTGCAGGAGATCTGGAATGCAGGAGAGGAGCAGCCTCCAGCAGCAGCCAGGTGAACACTGACAGATGCCTCCATAACATTTTGCCAGGGGCTTTCTAGGTGAGCACCTGTGAATCACTTCACTTGGGTGTTGCAGGCAATTAAGGTCATCAGCGGTAGCTTCTGTGTGTTCCCTGCACTTCCAGAGTTCCTGAAAACCAGCAGCATTTTCCCCCTGACCTTTTTTTCTATAGCCTTTCCAACAGTTATATCAGCCTGTAATTGTCTGCATTAGTCTTTTATGCTCAAAGTTCTTTGAGTGACTAAAAACAAGTGGCAGACACATTCTTCTTTTTCCTATATGACACCCCTCTGCCTATAGCTGACAAGGTCTTAAACAGCTAAGGGGTCCTCTTTTTGGTGGCTGTTTCTATGTTAAACAGGAGGTTACAGGAAGACTGAGGACTGTTCTTTGACCTTATTTAGTGCCCTTGTCACATCCAATTATTTTAATTTTCACATATACTTCATGTTCCTGTCTTTAGATATTCTCCTCTACCCCACATGACTGCATAACAATAACATCCGTAGAAGTTAACATGCTTTGGACAGGCATGGTGACTCATGCCTGTAATCCTAGCACTCTGAGAGGCCAAGGTGGAAGGATCGCTTGAGCCGAGGAATTCGAGACCAGCTTGAGCAAGAGCAAGATCCCGTCTCTAGTAAAAATATTAATAGAAAACATAGCCAGGAATGGTGGTGCGTGCCTATACTCCCAGCTTCCTGGGAGTCTGAGGCAGGAGGATCGCTTGAGCACAGTAGTTTGAGGTTGCAGTGAGCTATGATGATACCACTGCACTCTAACCTGGGTGGCAAAAAGAGACCCTGACTCAAAAAAAAAAAAAAAAAAAAAGAAGTTAACATGTCTCTAGTTCTGAGTACTTTAAAATTCATGTTTATATTTATATTATCTCGCTTGATCTTCACTGCAATTTTATAACGGAAGTGGAATTGCATCATTGTTTTCTATTTTACAGGTAGAGAATTTGAAACCCAAATAGTTAAGCGATTTATTCAAGGTCACAGAAAATCAAGGAAGGTGCTAGGAGTAGAACTCAAAATTTTTGGCCACTATTTTAGGTGTCTGATTGTATTCTACTACCTCTCCAAGTAAGATGGCAACTCTTTGCATATAACATTCTTGACCTGGAAAAATTACCTATCGTATAAGTGCCCTGAGCTTTAGGTTATCATTTCTCTTTTCCTGTTGAATAGAATCCAAGTCTTTGTCAATGTTTGGCACCTCACTCTTCAAATTAATATAATAAACTCAATGGTAACTGCAAGATCATTGAGGGCAGCTCTGTGATTTTATCTGGCACCTAATAAACTTGATATGCTGAAAAAGTATAATAATAATGAGAATGACAAGATATCATTATCTCTGCAACCTTTCAGTGGCCAATACAAACCAGTTAGTGGTCTAATATTTTCTGCATGAGTTTTTGTATCAGAGAAACTCCCAAGATTCTGACTGCACTATTTGGCAATGTTACCCAGTTGAGGATTACAGGGACTTAAATGTTTGCTTACTCAAAGATAAGCTTTTCAGAATAAGAATTAAGAAACTGGGCAATGTTGGGAGTAACAGACCACAGGCTATACTTACTATATGTGTAAATAAATGGAGAACTCAGACAGTTCTTAGGATTAGTCTTTTAAAAAAATTCATATAAATAAATATAGCTAAGTCTCTACCAGGAGAAATACACATTTTTCACTTCAGAAAGCACTGACTTCTATTAATTAACTCAACATTTCCACCCAAGGATTGTACATTTTAAATAGAAAAAAGTAAGGTAAAATACATAATCTGCAATAACTCCACAAGGCAAACAGAATAGGTATAGCAAGCTCTTAAAGCAAAGATAAGGATGCTGAAAATCTATTAGGAACTTACTGTTGACTTAACTAGGAATCTGTGGATATATGTGTATGTATCTATATGCATAACATACCTAAATGAAAGTTTTTTTGTTTTTTTTTTTTTTTTGAGACAGAGTCTCACTTTGTTGCCTGGGCTAGAGTGAGTGCTGTGGCGTCAGCCTAGCTCACAGCAACCTCAAACTCCTGGGCTCAAGGGATCCTTCTGCCTCAGCCTCCCAAGTAGCTGGGACTACAGGCATGCGCCACCATGCCTGGCTCATTTTTTCTATATATATCTTAA
>CAUYRT010039778.1:0-39157 GCA_963574885.1 Lepilemur ruficaudatus
CAGCTAATTTCTTTCTATTGTTTTAGTAGAGATGGGGTCTCGCTCTTGCTCAGGCTGGTCTCGAAGTCCTGAGCTCAAGTGATCCTCCCTTCTCGGCCTCACAGAGTGTTAGGATTACAGGTGTGAGCCACCATGCCCGGCCCAACAGTGTCTACATTATGGGATCAAGAGACATAAGTGAGATGATGCTTTCAAAGCATTTAGCACAAAGTCTGGCACTTAGTGTTCTATAGATAATAGTAAAAATATTAATAAGAGCTTCTTGAAGAGTAAGTTTGTCTGTAACTTCTGAAGGGGTACATCGACCTGTTATGGTTGTCAAAAACCTCAGTCTATGACGAGATTTTAGTCATGTTAGAAAAAGCTGTTTTTGTAAATTAGTCAATTTCTGTGGTTTAATGTGTTTCTATTCAGCTTAATTATGTGTGTCTATTTCTTAAGAAACTTTTCAATATGAACAAAAAGAAAGAGACATTTGGTAATGCCTAGGAATGAATAGGTTGTCAGAGAGAGATCAAGGGGAAAATAACATTTTGGAAGGGGCCACATGTATTATATAAGAGAGAAGTGGGAGGCAAGACAACCAAAAATCAGGACTTGGGGACAGGAAGGTGACAGGTGCAGAGGTGACTTGGCAGATGGGGTGAGGGAGGCTCTTGTTCCCAACAGAGAAAATGGTATAAGAAAATTCACAGATGTGCGGACAGGTGGGATGTCTTCTGGGACCTGGGTTTCACTGGGCTTCACTTAGCTAAAATGAAGAGCATAGTTGGGGACAGTGGTAGTGAAGATAAAGAAATTAGGTGTCATTCCCATGGAAAAGACTGCGGTGTCCACAAGAGCAGGGGATCTGTCTGTTGGGTTCACCTCTAGCTCTCTGTTGCTTAGCAAGTCGAAGTATAATAAATACTTGATGAAATATTAGAAAAGTAGATCAGAAATTCCTGTTTTATTGAATTTGGAGGGAAGCAAGAAACCACTGACAACTTTTAAATAATGAAATGACATAAAAATGTACTCTCGGAAGAGAAATCTTATAGTTCTCTATCAAATGGATTGGAGGAGGGAGGAATTACAAACAGGTAGACCATGGAATTATCTAGGTGAAGTACGAGGACCAGAATAAATGTGGTGACTCTGAGGGCATTTTAGAGATATTATTTACAGCTCTTAGAATCTGTGTGACAGATATTGTAAGGAAAAGAAGAAATCAAAAGTCCCTCCAAAGTTTCCAAACTGGATGAAGGGTGGACTGCCTGTGGCATTCATGCACTTGACAGATGTTACCTGCAGTGTGCTGGGCTCTTTCCTGGACACAGAAGACCCAGCGATGCGTAAGAATCACAGCTGGTAGACCAGACCTGCAAATACCTGCTCGGCGTGCTGAGTGCAAATGAGTTACTAGGTTGCTGTGACTACACTTGAACTTGGCTGGGTACGGTTGTGCAGGGGAGGTGGCAGTGGAACTGAGCCTTGAGTGGGACGTGCCAGTCTGGGTAAAGGAAAATATGGCAATCTCAGTTCTGCACATACTAAGTTTTGGTCATCGTAAGAAATTCAGATGTCAGCATTTAGGGAAGGCAGATGGGAATGTCGATGTGGAGCTCAAGGGAGGTGTTAGGGATAAATATGTTGGTTGACTTGGGCATCAGCTAAGAGAGAATGAGATTGTCAAGTGAAAAAGGAAGAGCATGGACAGATCGTGGGAGAATACTCCGTGAAGGATCTGGAAGAAAGGATACACAAAGAATAAATCAGGAAAGAGAGAGAACCAGGATAGTCACAGAAGGGTATGAGGGGTGACTTTTTCAAGAAGGAAGGGGCAGTAAGGTGTCCAGTTGCATGGAGAGGCCAAAGAGAGTGAGCATGAAGAAAGGACTACTGGGGTAAATACTTTCCTGATGACTTACTTTCCTGCAAGCATATCCCATATTTCCATCTCTCCTCAGTGGCCTTTTGCTGTGGCTGTCTCGTTTCTAGTGATTATGGCAGCAGATTATTTAGTTCAGAGACTGTCAAGGTCCTACTCACCTTGAGATTCTTCACTTCTCATTGACACTTTTCCCAAAAGAAGGGGTAAGAGACTGGCATTCCCAGCTGCAGTCCCCCTTCCTTCAACCAGACTTACTCACTGTCTCCATCATACAGCTCTGCCCACGTCATAATGTAACATCCCTGAACAAAGCCGTCCTCGACAGCCAGAGAGAAGAAATCTGAGCTGGCATTCAAATTCCTCTGTAATCCATGCCCAAACTGCACAGTTGGTGGAGCGTGGTGGGAAGAGCGTAAACTTTGGAGTCAGGCACACTTGGATGTCGCTCCCTGCTTCCGGCCTATCTAAGTTGGACAATCTATGCTCCCCTTTGAGTTTCTTTTTTGTACGGGGGCAATATTACTGGCTCCTGAAGGGTGGCCAGTAATGTGGAGTAGATACTACTGTGCAGAGTTAGATGTAAGGTGGTCCGCCCACGCCCCTCACTTAAGGTAGATTGTGCATTTTATTTGAGTTCTGGCTGTGGTCTTACCACTCCCTCATAACTTTCTCAGAGGACCCTGGCTCAAAGTCATCTTTCCTTCCTCCCAACCTCTGTGATACTGCTCAGTATAATATATATGTTGGTTATTCCAGGGCCGACCTGGGCCGTGACTCCTATCGTTCTTGTTTTTGTATCTTGATTTCTTGTTTCAGTTTTCAAAGGTTTACGTATTACTACCCTGACTTGGTTGTAAATTCCTTGAGTTTACACAAAGGCCTTACAATTTACTGCACCTGTCATTTGTACCGCTCTCTCTTTTCTTCTTCTCCTTTTGCTTTTGTCTTTTAATTCTTTGCGAGGCATGGTCTGTCTGGGAGTAGACGTTATTTGGAGTCCGAGAGACCTGGATTTGAATTAACTGGGATCCAAATAAGGATTGTGTGATGTGGAAGAAGTTACCTGTCCACTAGGAGCTCTATGTTCCTCGTCTATAAAATTGAAAATAATACATACCTCATAGTGTCATTGATGGCATGAACATTGGCATAATCGGTTCTCAATAGTGATGTCAATCCCCACTGCCATGGGCCTTGCTGATGCTGAATGAGTGTGCAATGATGATTATTTCCATTTGTTAGGATTCCTTTAAAAGATTTGCTCTGAAATCCATTCCATCCTTTGGTTCTCCACTGAAGTGCTGCCTCATTCATGTGGCCAACCCTAACCATCCATCAGAGTGTCTAACTCTTCCCCCATGCTCCCTGTGCACACGGGGGGCATGTTTGTTACATTTCATTCTAGACTGTGCTTCTTCCACGGGACTGGGGACTTCTTAAAGGGGGTAATTCCGTCTTGCTTGTCTCCACAGGGAGACAGCACAGGCAAAGTGGGAAACCTGGATGTGGAGACAAACACAGCTGGGATGAATCCTGAATGAATCTCGTCTTCTCATTGGCTGTGTGAACTCCAGGCAGGTGTCTTGACCTCAAAAAAAAAAGCCTATTTCCTCCTCTGCACAAAGTGGCATGATGACGCTTCTTAGGGCAGTTGAAAGTTTTCTTCAGGCTAAATGAAAAGTAACATGTGAAAATGTCTATGGCTGTACCGGGAACACCGTAGGTGCTTAATAAAGGATAGCCCCAGCCCCTCACACAATATCAGGCATGTGGAAGATGTTCACAAAACGTTGACCAAATTAACCTAAAAGGGATTTAATACTTATTTCTGTTTTCCATTGATTGCTTTATCCTATTACTGCTCATTATCAAAATTTGTCACATTTTTCTCCTTGGCAGTTTACTGCCGTGGTTTAAACAGCATTAAGATCGTGCTTGCAGACCGCACTGAGCTCTTTGGAAGGCAGGTGCTCTGTTGAAATCAGCAAGGCTGTGTGTAGGTATTCATGTTTTTGTTATCTGATCAAAAAGACCTATTTTTTTCCTTGTTTGCAGAAAGGGGACAAAAAGAAGGTGTTTAAGTGATAACTGGCTGTTATATATTAAATTCATTGCAAACCAAGCCATGGAGGAGATAAACACGAGACAGTCTTGAGGTTTGAGGTCTTGGGACCAAAGCAGGGAAAAGATCATCTCACCTGAATTCTTTCTCTTTTTATGGTGTTTCCAGCAGATGGGAATCTAAGGAGGGAGAATCAGGGATTAAGGGAAAGCCCTGGGGCAGTGAACTGGGGAGCGGCTTTTCCACACTCCTTCCCTTCAGCAAGCATCCGGTGACTGTCTCCTGCTACCAGATACACAGAAATCTATGTCTCTTATTAGTAAAAGGCTTCTAGTTGCAAGTAACAGAAATCAACTTGTGCAAGTAACAGAAATCAACTTGTGCGGACTTGAATATAACAGGGAGGCATTTCATAAAGGACACCTCTTGGTCCCTTATGAACCCAAGGAAGAGCATGTGTGGGCAGAGCCTCTGGAAAGTTGACCCAGGGATTTGGAATCAGTGAGAACCTCAACCACGCTTTCTCCCTCTGATCACTTCTTCTTACAGAACACTTTTTCTCTTTGCCTTTTTGTGAGATTGGCTTTCTTCCTGGTATTTACCCAAAGGAAAAAAAGACATTTTATTGAAAAGACATCTGCACTTGAATGTTTACAGCAGCACAATTTACAATCACAAAGATGTGTAAACAACCTATGTGTCCATCAATACATGAGTGGATTAATAAAATGTGGTATATGTATGCCATGAGTTACTACTCAGCCATAAAAAATGGTTTTGTAACAACCTGGATGGAACTGGAGACCATCTTTTTAAGTGAAGTATCACAAGAATGGAAAAACAAACACCATATGTACTCACTACTAAATTGGAACTAATTGATCAACAGTCATGTGCACATATGGTAGTAAAAGTCAATGGAAATCAAGCAGGTGGGGAGGTAGAGGAGGGGATAGATAAATTCATACCTAACAGGTACAAGGCACACTATCTGTGTGATGGACACACTTATAATTTTGACTCAACCTGTACAAAACCAATTCATGTAACTAAAACGTTTGTATCCCTGTAATATATTGGGAAAAAAAAAACTGGCTTCCTCTTAGACAGACCAATGGCAGGAAAAGATGGCCACCCAGAATTCTACATTTCCATGTTACAATTCCCATCTCAAAGAGTGATTGACTCCTCCCTCTCTGCTTAAATACTTAATTCCAAGGATGATGTTCTCTCTAATCAGCATAGCTTGGGTGAGTTATCCATCTGGTTCGATCAGGAGGAGCCAGAGGGTGAGTTCACACTGTATAAACATGGCCACTGTGGCCCTACTGCTGGGTGGGAGGTGGCAGTCAACTGGTGCTTCAGTCATTGAGCTCTGGACAGGTATCTCAAAAGGTGTCCACCCTTGATGAGTGAGACGAATCCCAGCTCTTGCACAATCCATGAGAGAGAAGCAATTTTAGAAGTGAGGAAAAAGAACTCCAGACCTCTGCGGTGCTTTTATATGGTGATATCCGTGCTAAGAAACAGCCATGGTTTTTAGCATTGACATAGTTCAATCTAAAATCTGGTGCTAAATTTAAAATGAAAGGAAAGGCAATCATATTTATGGAGTACCTGTATGCCAAACAGGCCGGTCACTTTTTCACATCCTCATTTCATTTGTAAACCTCAAGACAGATCTCGTCTATTGCCTGTTATAGATGAGGAAACAGGGGTCCCAGAGAGTGCAGCTGTCCGAGGTTCCCATCCTAGACACTGACTTACCTGGGACTTGCTCTCTCTGCTCATGAGTCCTGCACACTCTCCATGCAGCTGGAATTCCATCAGCCCTGAATGGAGCATTAAGCCACCAGCCTCTCTCGGCTTTGTCCCCATCACTGATTAGGATGACTTCGTATTGGGAAATGGCCCTGCCATCCACCAAGGTGCCTAAGCCAAAACCCAGGAGTCATGTTTGCTCCTCCCTTTTCCTGTCTCTCTTGAAATCTATGGATAAATCCGATCTGCTTGTCCCCTGGCATATTTTTTGGATCAGTCCATTTTTCTACATCTGCTGCTGTCATCGTCCTGGTCTCATCTCTCAGCGGGATGATTAGCTCCTGCTTCTACTCCTTTCACTCTGGACAGAGCACTCAGAAAACTCTGTACGAAACACGAGTCATGCCCCTGCATAGCGTCCCCCGCCTGTGGCTGTCCACTGCACTTAGAACCCGGCTCTCCCTCCTTGCCCTGCCTCCCGCTTCCCCCCAGCCTCCACCCCACCGCTCCCGGCATGGCTCTGCTCTAATCATACTGGCTTCTTTCTGTTTCATAAACAGGCCAAACGCGTTCCCTCCTGGCACGACTGCCCTTTTCTTGTTGTTCACATCTCCTTTCAAATGTCATTCCTACAGAAATGCCTTCGTGGACCAGCCTGTCCAAATTAATTGTTCCCCACCCTGTCCCAGTCGCTCTTTGTTTCATCGAACTGTTTCGTCCTCTTCCTAACACTCGTCCCTATCTGCAGTGATCTCGTTCATTATTTATTTACTTGCTCATTACTCATTATCTCCCTTCCCCTTCCACATCAGCCGTTCTAGGAGAGCAGGGGCTTCCTCTCTCTGGTTCACGACTGTGCCCTGGGACCTGGGCCAGTGCTTGACACATAGTGGGCATCCGCACGTGTTTGCGGAATGAATGGACATGGGCTGGCCACGCTGGGAGTCCAGGGAGTGGGGCCGGGCCTGTGTCCTTGCGTTCATTAAGAGCAACCGTCAGGTGGGGGCACTTAGTCACTGTCTATTCCGGCTCATTCCTCTTAAATCCCTCGATCACTGAGATTTATCTCTGAGTTTAATCAAATGTAATTTATATTTCAGCCTCCTCAGTAAATAATTGATTTGCCCTCTCTGTCGTCTTCATCACAAATACCTCTTTGTACTCTAAAGAAATAATTTAATCAGTCAATAGTACACACAGCCCTCTTGTTTAGAAGGCAGATGGAAGATAAAGCGTTAAGTTCACACCAGAATATACTAAGACAAAAATAATCTCACTTAAAAAAATACTGTGCAAACAACTTGGTGGCACAGATACCCAATTAAAACCCCTTGTTTTTTTGTGTTTTTTTTTTCCCTTTTTTTCCTAATGGAGATGACCCCGTGAAAGTTGTAGCTGCTGCAAAAGAAAGTCGTTGGCCAATTGCAGGCTGCGTGTGAAAATAGAAACTTGTTCATTTGTAGTTTAATTAACCTCTGTGTGGGTCCAGGCGCAAGCTTCCAAATGCCTGGTGTGAACGCACATTGGGTGAGAACGCCACGCTGAAGGGTGAGCTGTTCCGCACCGCCTGTGACCTCAGACTCACTGAGTAGATCCTACCCTCCCGCTCTTCTCCCTTGTCACTGTGGGTCCATCCGGCTTCCAAACCTTGCTGGGATTCTTTTGTGATCCAAATCATGCAAACATCCTTCCTTTGCCCTTATGTGTTTTTCCCAAAGAAAGACTCCGGGAGAGGTAAATTTTACATTTGTTTTCACACATTTGTCTATTTTGAGCCTACTCTTGCTGGAGCAGGAGGAGGGAGGGGAAGATAATGAAGCATCCACTCTGGTGAGTGTGAAAGGCTCCATGGAGGCGTTTGCACAGGGAAAATGTATCTTTATGCTATCTGGAAGAGCAATTCGCAATATTGTATTTCTTTGCACTGTTTCAATTGGAAGCAACTGTCCAATAATAGGGGATTGGTTAAATAACTTATGATACATCTATAGGATGGGATATTATGTGGCCAGTAAGAATCATGTTATAAAAAATATCGATATGGGAGAAAATATACAATATACTGCCAAATGAAAAAAGCAAGCCACAGCTTTATAGTCTGAAATATTTTTTTGGGAAATGAATGTTTGTGCCCTTAGGGAAAAGTTTGGAAGAGCATCTACTCAAATGCGACCATAAATATACCCGGGTGCTGTTATGGGTGGCTTTCCCCTTTTTTCTCCCTCTTCTGCATTTTCTAAATTTTAAGCCTAGAGCACATTTCACTTTGTAATTAGAAAGTATTGAAAAAAGCAATTGTTTTTTAAAAAATTGAAATATAAAAAGTTTAAAAATACATCTATTCTTTTTCATTTGGAAATAAGATCATATTCACTCATAATCAGCTTTTGGGGCTTTGTAGGTACCTGGTCTTGCTATCATGTGCATTAGCCAAAGGGAGACAAGTTGTGAACTTAGGAAAGGCAGCCCTACTGCATCTCCCAGCTCTGGTGGCAGTGAAGCTGCCTTTGGGTGGATGATCACTGTGCTCACTCTTTCAGATTAGGCCCAGCTGCCCAGGACAGCTGGTAAACACTCAACAGTTTTGCCAGGGGCCTTTGAGTTGCCTTTGGTGGCAAAATTTTCGCTCTGGATTTACCTTCTTGATCAGGCTTAGCCTCATGGGACATCAATGTCAGCTCACCTCACTTGAGCACTCAGCGAGCGCTGCCTCTGAGCCCTCCTCCCATCATTCTTAGATTGTTGCAGGAACTTGCTGGCTTGTCTGTCCATAGCAAAACCCTCTCTCTCTCAGAACACTCTCACTCAAATGCATTTGTACTGTCTTTGATCAAGTTCCCAGGAGACCAGTGGCTGAGACAACGATTTGCTGTAGGAGGCTTTAGTGGGGACTGTCCTCAGAGTCAACACTGGTGGGGCAGAGGGTGGTGAGGTTGGGCAGAGGGAGGCACTGAACTGTGCTGCAGTTGCAGTAGAGGCCTCCGCTGGGCTCTCTACCCCATGGGGCACACTTGAGTTGTCCTTCAGAATTGTGTCAAACTGAGACATGGGCCTGGGCTTTTATACCCAGCCCCATCCTCTCAGCCAGTTATTGATCGTTTGTAGCTACTGGGAGGAGGGGCAAGTGGGGTGAGGGAGGCATAACCTTGGGTGAGGGCAGTTCCCTGAGAGCAACTCATCCGAGGGCCTGCAGGGGCCAGCATGCCACCTGAGGGGACGAGTGCTCAGTTCCAAAACTGGATCTGGGTGGTGGACCACATGCAGCCAGCAGTTCATGGGAAAGGAAGCAAAAATATTGTGAACAAATAATGTTGGCCAGGAGCGGCACTGCTGTGTTGGGCACTTCACATACAGGACTGCATGCAGCAATGACAGTAATCCTGCAAGGTGAGCGTCATTATCTTCCATTGCAGAGAAACAAAGTGACTCGCTCTTAGCCAAGAAGCTCCTGAGCGGCAAAGCTGCTGAGAACTGAGGTTTCTCCTGGACTCTGTTCTTCACATTCGTGACCCTCCCCCTGCACGCGGGATCCAACTGTCCCGTTGTGTTTCATATGCGTCACTCAGCCTTGCCTGCAGCTGTGCAGCCCAACCATAATAGGGCCCTTTTGTTACAAAGGACAGAAACAAAAATAAAGGTAATGACTGTGGATCCCAACCTGGCCTTGGCCGCCTCGAGCTTCAGACTCTTCTTCCGGTAAAACTTCTTTTGATTAACAGCATTTCTTTCTTGGCACTCCTGCCTCTGCCTTTCTTAGCTCTGTGATCTTGGGCCAGTCTTTACCTCCTGGAGTCCCAATTTCCTCATCTATAAGAAAGGATTAGTAATGCATGTCATGCCAGATTGTTGTGAGGAATAAAAGGACAATGAAGAAGGACTTTACATATTGTTTAAAGCCTGTCCTGTGCCTCGCAGCGTGGCATCGACATGAGATGAAGCGGTACATACCTAGTGCGATACCTCACACTTAATGGCAACAACACACACTGGTTTTTACCTTTTTTACCTCTTGGCCATGAGGAAAAAGACACAAAGCCACCGATAAGAAGACTTGAGAAGTGAATGGTGTCATGCCATCCTCAGACTCTCAGTAAGCCAGGGTGTAAAACTAAAGCTGCAGGTTTGAAGCCAGGCCAGTCAGTCCTTTATTGGCCCAAATGAGCAGCACATACGACGTTCTGTGGTCTTCGGGGAAAGACTTCAGAAGGGCTCAGCAACCGATGATAATAGCCATCTTTACACCATCTTAAAACCAAGACGTTTCTCCATTTTTCCGTCTTGCTGCGGCTTCCTCACACATGAAGACATCATTGGCCATCTCTGTTGCTCCTGCCTTCCATTTGTCTGAAAAATGCTGGGAGTTGCGGAGCCTCTGAGCCCAACTGATCATAGCACCTGGGACGTCGGGCCCTGCGACTGGAACTGAAACTTGGTTTTCCAAAGTTACAAAACGCTATGGACCAGTGTGCTGGGATTGAGGGGCAGGGTTGGAAACTCTTGGTAAGGAAAGAGCCGTTTCCCTTATTAAATAGATTGATTTATTCAGCAAATATTGAGAATTCGTTACATGCCAGGCCTTGTCCTACTTCTTTGGGACAGAGAGCAAATCAGAAGGAAGTGTTGGCCCTCAGGAACTTAAGGTCTACACAGGGGAGACTGTAAGGCCTCCCTTCTTCCTGCTTAGATATGCCACTGCACATGGAAAACCACCAGGTGTGTGAAGCAGGTTCCAGATTTATTGGACGTGAGTATCTCTTTGGTTTTTCTTTAGAGAAACTCAACACATTAACTGCCATGTGAGGTGTATTTAACTCACGCTAGTTTGGAGCACGGGGCCTCGTGAAACTCACGTCTCTTTACCTTGGGAGCCGCGTGGTGCACAGGCAACTCATGCTGCGGTGCTGTAGCATACATGTTGCTTGATGGGTGGCCCCTGGGAAAAACCCTACAGTTTGTTCATGAAAATCTGACTTGTTGATGTTCTTACTGTTACAATTAATACTGACAATTTAATCGTATATAACTCACACACAGAAAACAATAAAAAAATAACAAATTTTTCATTAAATTAGAAAGGATCATTTTGTTTTTGAAGTTTTTATTCTATTTTCCTGATAAAACACTGCAACCCCAAGGGGAAAAAATTTTTTTTCTAGTGTGGCATTCAATATGTTAAAAAACGATGCTTAGACACTGCTAGGAAATGGTTGGTCTACAGATTTGTTGGAGTGACAGGATATGGCTGGTGATTGTTTTGTTATTAAGAGGTTATTAATAATGTCATGCAATTTTTATAATAGATTTTTTAAAATCAAAGTTTAAAAGATCGAGCAGGAAGGAAAAAAAAACAGAAATAAATGCTGGTAGATCCTTATCAGGGAAATGCAAAAAGGACCAACTATTAGAGCAGAAGAATTGGGTCACTTATAATTCAGTGGTTCCTAATCTGACTCTGCTTCAGAATCATCGGGTGAGCCTTAAAAATTCAGATTCCCAGGCTCTCCGATGAGATTCTCTGGAAGTAAGGCCTGGAATCTTAGCACTTCACTTTGTACGGAAAGGTGTAAACGGACTCCAGACGCCCTTTCTACAGAACACTTCTCAGGAGTACCAGGGAAGACGATTTTAAAGAAAATGTGTACATGAGTCATAGGTTGAATATTATTTTAGCTCTTTAATTAGTTTACCTTTTAGCAATAATGACAGCAGCCATGTTCATAAAAACACATTTTAACAGCCCCCTGAGTGTGTTTTTCCCGTTGTTCTGCTCACTACCCAGCTAGTTAATTACACAAAATCAGCACTCTCTCCTAGGCAGCCAGCATACGTAATTATTTGTCCGTTGCAGATCAACACCTGGATAATTGCAAGATAGAATTTGAAGTAAAATAAGTTACCTCTGCCGCTGGGCCCTGAAATTCCCCCACAATCTGTTCTGAAATTGGACAACCTGACAGACAATAGGGCTCTTTCAGCCATAGACAGAATGTTGTTGGACAGGCTAGGGAAGGGGAAAAAAAAAAACAACCCTTTGAAATTGTCTTATCAAGATGAATGGTCTGTGATTCAGATAGATATGGAGGAGGAGGGAGGATCTTTCTGTGTTAATAATTTATAAGGTGATCTCCCTATTTGCCTTCAGGAAGGAACATCCTGTTCTTAATTGCATCCTTATTCCCAGGCAACCAAAAAAATTTCCAAACAGCTGGGACCATTACTTCCAATGCAGTACAACTTTGTTGTGGTTAGCTTTGGGCCACTGGTGCTTAATGTGAACTATACTATTCAGAGAGGAAGAAGGCAGTAAATATTTACTGAATGACTGCCATGTGCCGGGCAGTGTGCTAAGAGCGTAACATATATTATTTCCTGTGATCCTTCTAACTACACTAGAGAGGGGTACAGATAACCTCCATGTTTTACAGATGAAAAGCCTAACACTAGGACAAGTTAACTGACTTTCCCAATAGTGCACACACAGGAAGTAACATACCACGATTTCAGTGCAATGTCTCCTGACTCCAAAGGGTTAGGTAGTTAATGCCCCCAACTAACAGCGTGTCCTTGCACCAGTGACTTCACTTCCCTGTGCCTCAGTTCCACCGTATCTCTCAATGTGTTGCAGTTCTTGCCTCCAAGGTTATTGGGAAGCTTAAATAAGACAGTTTATAAAAATGGGACAGAAATGCTCATTTTTAGGTGTCCTCCAGCTTTTTACTCCTCCTTCCTAATTCTGGTTCCCCTATTATGGAAAGAATATTTGTGCCCCTGCCCCTAGTATTTATATGTGGAGGCCCTGACTCCCAATGTGATGGCATTTGGGGGTGGAACCTTTGGGAAATAATTAGCTTTCAATGAGGTCATGAAGGTGAGGTACTCATGGTGGGATCAGTGGCCCTATAAGAAAAAGAAGGGAGACCAGCACTCACTCGCTCTCTCTCTCCCTCAGAGCATGCACGGAAAGAGGTCTTGTGAGCACACAGTGAGATAGTGGCCATCTGCAAGCCAGGAAGGGGACCGTCTCCAAGAACCAAATCTGCCAGCACCTTGATCTTGGACTTCCCAGCCTCTAGAACTGTGAGAAATAGATGTCCATTGTTTGAGCCACCCAGTCTATGGCATTTTGTTCTAGCAGCCTGAGCTGACAAGACATCCCCTTAGATGTTTAAGTATCTAAACACAGAAGTGAATACTCAGCTAGATATAAGAAATGCATTGGAGTTGACCTCTACTGGATAGAGAAATACTGTAACTGTCACAGGTTAAAAGAATTTACAGCCAGAATGACCACATTAGAAAAAAAAATACTTATCTTGGCTTTTATGTGGGTTTCTGTGGCTGTGCTTCTTATAATCTATGAGGAGTAGGGGAGATAAAGAGAGAACAATCTTGGATGTGAAATATCGTCTATTTGGCCATTATCGGTCTTTAGCAAGCAGCCTGGAGTGGGAGGCCGTTTAGGACTCCAGTGGACTCTGTGGGCTCTCTGCTTCAGTGTCATAAAAAAATACTAATTGCCTTCCTCCTTCGAATCCTGACTCCTGACGGGTACGTGCTTTGTGGAAGCTTCTGCAACGTGACTCCCAGTGTGGGACCTCAACATTGGCAGTGCCTTCTGCTCCCAGAGACTTGGTGTTCTCTCTGACAGCATCTTTGAGGCCTGTTCAAATGGAGAATTTACTCAATGATCTGGGAATTGGCCTGATTTATATTCAGAGGAGAGTCTTGCCCTGGTTAGGAGGTGAACAGGTTGTGATATGTTCTTCCCTAATGGCATAAAGCAAAGCCAACATTAAAATGACTGTGGGTGTGACATTTACTTTATCCCATTAGGAATTTTATTCCTTAAAGACTAAGTGAGTCACACTCATGGAATGTATAAATAAGATCTGTATGGAAGGGGATTTTAATGACCCCGTAGGTGCTTCCCCACCTCAATCCTGATTCCTGGAGTCCACTCGTCACTTTGGAATAAATAAATAAATTCAATCCTTTGTTTAGTTATTCAGCAGATGTGGGCACTGTGGGTCCACTCTATTCCAGGTAACATACTAGGTTCAAGGGACACAATTGAGTCAATCACAGTTTCAACCTCATGGAACTCAAGTATGGCGAAAGAGACAAGAAAACAGTGAAGTCTGCAGACAATAAAAATATGTCCACATATTAGGAAAAAGCTAAGCACTGAGGATACAGTGTTCAACTAATCCAACATAGTTTCTGCCTCTCTGGAGTTTATGGGTTTATGAGAAGGGCAGAGAGTAGGTGGATTATTACCAGTGAGATTAAATCATTGCAAAAGTGCAGAGGAATTACCAGATTACAATAGAAGCATCTCAGAGGGGACCTACCAGATAGGAGAGAGCCCAGGACACATGGTATTATGTTGAGATCTCAGGTGTGAAAAGGGAGGGATGGGGGAAGACAAGGATGGGGAGTGTCTTCCAGGCCCAAAGGACAACAGGTGCAGAATTGCAGAGCACAACATGCATTGCACAGAGTGTGTCTTGGCCAGAAGATCTGATTGAGGCCACTGTGGGGAGCATATGAAAAAAGAGGGGAGTGGTCCAGAATGGGGCTGATCACTTAGGCGGGGACTCGATCTGGCAGGCTCTGTAAGACATGTTAAGGAGGTTGATAGTAGTTGGTGGAGAGTGGGGGGAAAGGAGGGAGGAGCGCTTTGAAAAACACCACCCTTGTAGTAGAGGGGCTACTTGGTCTGAGTCTTGAAATGTTTGTCAAGGAGACAAGACAAGTTAGAGAAGAGGAACTAGCAAGAGAAACAGGCAGGGAGATAACCTGGCCCACAGGGTCAGGGTTTCAGGTGTTGGGGAGTGAGGGGCAGAAATGAGGTGGGACAATGAGAGGGAAGACAGCCCATGGCAGCTGGCCAGAGGGGATGACATGTCTAGTCAGGTAGTGTGTGACAAGATGGCATTTGGAGTGGACCCTGTTGGAGGCGGTGTGGGGCACGGATTAGAGGGTGAAGGTGGAAGCACATCTGCGACCCCTGGACGCCTCCAGACATGATTGAGCGATGTGCGTGCACCCACCCCAGCCCTGCTGTGCGTTAGGGACAGCAGCCCCCCGGGGTCCCCAGTGCTCCTCTGTGAAACTCAAAATGGATGATTCCTGGAAGCCCAAATGTCTTATTATGATTATAGGTTTGGTGGGACTCCTTGAGGATTTTTCAAGTTGTTTCTTCTCAGTCAGATCTGCAAGGAAACATTGTGAGATGCAAGTAACCTCCAGGGTATGCAAGATAATCTGCCAGGACGTGAGAAGCATATACATAAGATGTCTATTTGTGTTTGGCTTTAAAAAGTTTTAAGAAAAAGTAAGTTTTAATAACATTAATAGGTGGAATATCAGTAATACGTGTGTGTAATTTATACAGAAATATACCTGCTTTAGAGCTAGATGCTCAAAAATATTTTACTGATAGAGATATGTGGTTTAAACCGGAGACCTGAATTCTGTGGATTTAGGAAGGCCTGGGTTTAAATTCTGGCTCTGGTTCATACCTAGATATACCAACTTAGTTCTGTTTTTAGATCTAAAATCTGTGAACAATGACCAGATGCAATTGCCATAGTAATAAACTGAAATATACAAAGTGCATAATACAGTTTTAGCTCATGGTTAAGACTCTCCAGCTGTCAGTTATAAATATCTTCACTTACAGTTATGACTCAGAGACATTTTAGACACCATCTTTTCTCTCTGAACACTCACCGGGCACATGGGGAGAGTGAGTGCCAAAAAGGGCAAATGATATATACAATCACACAGGTGAAGGCATAGTAACAGAGACTGCACCTAAATCCAGGCCGCCTCACTTTCTTTCAGGTTAGTTTCTGGTTTTCTTTCAGGGGACTTGATGCTGTGTAACCCCCATATCTTCCTCCTTTGGAATTCAAATCAATGGGCTATTGGAAATTCAATTCTCAGATTAGTTGGAGAGTTTTGGATTAAGATCCCTGATAAAGCATCCACTATCTGTTTTCAGTTACAGTTGTTTGTGGAACCAAGTGAAGCAGGTGTATCAGAGCAGAAATCTTCAAGCCATTCAGTGTAACTCTTTTCCTCTTATCTACGCAGGAACGCAGGAAGGAGGTGGTGCACCCCACCCTACCACACTCACCGTCTCCCGGGCAGACACACTTAGCCAGCCACACGTGATACCAAATAGTGTTTCTCAGACATAAGGAGATTCCTTTTAAACATGAAAAAAGAAATGATCAGACCTTCAAAAAACAGAGTTGAAGTCTATGAAAATATACTTGAGGCATATAATTGCTAATGGATTTTTTCCCTTCATAACTGGTAAAATGTTTAAAAGATTATTGTCAGTTTGAAAACTCCAAATGAAAACATTGGAAATGTTCATTCTGAGGACCCCAGTTTGAGAAATATCATCTAACAAGGGATTTTCTACATGAGGAAGTTGCTGTGCTCTGGGAATCTTTGAGGATTAGTTACATCTGAATCATCTCACTCTGCTGGGTTTCTCCCACTGGTACACAATCTCGGTGGGATTGAGGGATCTGTTGTTGCTACTGTTTTTGTTTTTAGAGATGATTCTTCATCACACTAAAATTAGAAAATTGCAGTAAAAATCCATTAACTTGTCTACTAGAATGTAAGCTGCAAAAGCACAAGGATATGTTTACACTGTGATCACTGCAGTATCTCTAGCACCTTGGAACATACATACAGTAGGCGCTCAATACATTTTGAATAAGGAAATGAATGAATCAGCCAATTAGTGAGAACCTTATGCTTCCCCAGATGTTGCTGCAGTGTTGTTTTGAATCGAATCCTCACGACAAACCTGGGTGGTTAGTAGCTCCCACGGCCAAAAGCACAAAGCTCAGCAGCTTTGGCTTGGCTTCCACGTCCCTTCGTGACCTGGCCCCTCCTGACTTTGACAGAATCACTCTGCCCACGTGCTCTAGCCCTGCCCAGCTCACCCCAGACTAGTCTAATCAAATCTGTGGGGGCGGTACTTTTAAAAGCTCCCAAGGTGATCTTAAAACGTAGCTTGGGTTGACAAACAGTACTCACTGTTGTCCAGATCTCACCGTAATTTTTGTTTTCCTGAAAATCTTCTCCCCTCCTTCTCTGCTTGTTGAAGCCCCACTTTCTCACAAGGGCTTACTCAAATGTCATCTCCCTTCTGTAGCTCTTCCTAATCCTCTCCCCACCAAATAGAAACCATTTCTTTTCCCCTTAGTGCTGTATAACACACACAGCCTTCGTCATATTTTGTTAAGCTGTGTGTTTTCCTGTGTGTATCCCCTTTTGAAATGTGACCCTCTAGACAGGAAAGAAGACACTTTTTACTCACCTAGGTACCCCTGGAAGCTAGCAGAGTGCCTAGCACAAAGAACACTGTGAGGCAGTATTGTATACAAATGGTGATCATATAAGTAGGGCAGTCTCATGGTTTATTATCCATACTGGGATACTTTTGAGAGTAATGAGGGGTGCTGGTCACAGGAGCATCAAGACAAAAGGTATAAACTAGCACTGTCACAGAAAAGCCAGGAGAATGATCACCCCATAACAATGACCAGAGTTGATTGAGCACTTTCTGTTGTCAGCCGCTATCCTGGATGCTGTCTATGTGTCTTTTCTTTAGCCTTCACAGTAACCCCATATGGGAGCACTTATTATTATCTGCACTTAACCAGTGAGGACACTGTGACAGACATGGAAAGGAACTTACCCACAGTAACACAACTAAGAAAGGGCTGGGACCTGAGCTTAGGTGGTCTGAACCCAGAATTTATGTTCTAGATCAGTTTTATCTTACAGTGGGAGAACTCAGGCCTTGGAGAAGCAGAGGGTGAGATTCTATTTCCAGCTCAATTTGAAGTAACTTTAGTTATCTCTCTGGCTTTAGTTTCTTCATCTGTAGAATAATAACAGTGCCAATTTCCAGTACCTTGCAGGGTTAGATGAGATAAGGTGTAAGAGGATGCAGGCACGTGTACTTGTAAACCACTTGTCTTAGGAATGAGATGTCCACCGGTTTACTATAGGCTCCATAGGACATCTTCTCAAATAGCTGATGCACAAGATATAAAGGGCTAAATACTATAACAGTATGTGGAGGGAAGTCCCAGAAGGCTCCATAGCCTAATGGTTAAAACCATGAAATTTTGCACAAGACCTAGGTTCAAATTGAAGCGGTGGAATGTCAGTAGACATTTTTCCAAAGAAGATATGCCAATGGACAATAAGCTCATGAAAAGATGCTCAACACCATTATTCCTTAGGGAAATGCAAATCACAACTGCAATGAAATATCACTTAACACGCGCTAGGATGACTAAAGAAAAAAGACAATAACAGATGTTGGGAAGAACATCTGGTAGAGAAACTAGAACCCTTATACATTGCTAGTGGGATTGTAAAATGGTACAGCCACTTTGGGAGAAGACTTTGACAGGTCTTGAGAAAGCTAATACCATATGACCCAGAAATTTTTCCCTTAGGTGTAATATTAAGAGCATTGAAAACATACATCCACACAAAAACTTGTATGCAAATGTTTATAGCAATGTTATTCATAATAGCCCCAAAGTAGAAATAATTTACATGTCCATCAACTGATGTGGTATAACCACACAATGAAATAATATTCAGCAAAAACAAAAAGACATGCTGTAACGTCAGTGAAACTTGAGAACATGTTACTGAGAAGCCGCCCACAAAAGACTATACATTATAAGATTCCATTTATAGAAAATGTCTAGAATAGGCAAATCTAAGAGATAGAGATTAGTAGTTGCTTAGTGCCAGAGGGAGTGGGGGGTTGGGGAGTGACAGCTGATAGATATGGGGATTCTTTTTGGGGTGATGAAAATGTTCTGAGGTTAGTGGAGATGATTGTACACAAGTCTTTGAATCTACCGAAACCACTGAATTGTATATTTTAAAAGGGTGAATTTTATGGTATGTGCATTATGTCTTTGTATAGCTGTTGTTTAAAAATTCAAGCTCTGTTGTTGACTTTGGGTGTTGGTGTTGTCTTTTGTAAAATAGCGCTCATTATAGAGCCTAACTCAAAGAGCAGGTGTGGGATTAAATGAGATATTAAATGTGAAACTCTTGGCATAGGAACTGGCATACTAATAGACAGTGAGTACATGAATGATGTTCCTTAGACACTGGCCTTTCTCTTGTCCATCCTGAAGCAGAGGGTCAGTGGTTCTTTCAGCAACATAGGCTGGGATTCATGATGACTTAGGATGCATGAAGACTGACCCTGTCCCTAACATCCTCAAATTGTGTGTGTCTCTGATAGAATTACAGCCTTATGGCTCTGATATCCGTTATTTATTTCTTAACTAATATAACTGAGACCTTGCTCAAGATGTGCTCATGAAAAATTACCCTTTTAATGGTGAAGCATTTAATGAGAAACTGGATTATCTACTGCATAAGTGCCCTTCATACAAATTAGCTTGGCCCTAGGTCCTAATCTAAATTGGGCTCCCTACTTTCCTCTAAATGGCCTAATATTTTCTTATTAATCTCTGCCCTTGTTCACCTGATCTGGCTCTGCCTTCTCCTATGAATCTTCCTCCTCAGCAGAGTTCTGTGCCCTGACAAATGTTTCTTAAGGCTGTCTTTGTATCTGACTCGTGGACCTTTTTGTGGATGTGACAGGTGCCTGGAAGGTGTTTGTTCCCTTGTAAGCTGTCTCTCCATCCTCTAGTGGAGTTTTAACGCTGCCAGTGTATTGAGTATCATCAGATTTGGGCCAGGTGAGTTTTGGTACAAGGTGAAGATGGGGCTTTATAGGAAAGTCAGGTAGATGAGAAGCACTTAATCATAGTGGTTAGAAGAGCAGGCTTGAAAACACAGAACACAAGCAAACTACAAGCTTGGACTTCGGCACCAGGCAATTCTGGGTTCGGTTCCCACTCAGTGAGTTTGGCAAGTTACATGGGCTTTCCCACCTTCAGTTTAGAGCCTCTTCTGTATAACCTGAATGACAATACCTACCTCAAGGATTATTTTCGGGGCTAAACAAGTTGATGCATATAATGTGCTTTGTGATAAAAGCTACCAGCATTGTTATTATCATTAAAGTTTGGGGGATGTCTCAGTTATGAAAAGGATGTTATTACTGACTGAAATATTATCTTCTGTTGAAGAGGACAGATGGGATTTGCTATAGAGGATGATAACCTTCCCAAAAACATCACAGGTCGCGTCTGCCAAACATTGCATAATCAGGCAGGAAAGGGTGACCTGTAGTCCCACGGGCCCCATTGTTTAGTGAGGTGTTGATATAAAGTGTATTATGGCAAATGGCCCCTTTGTTCCTTGCTCTAGTTTCTAATATCTGCCCTCACAGAGCCCTGAGGATTAATTCTTGCACTGGTTATAGTTTCAGACTAATCATCCATGTATTGTATTTGCTTTATGGAATATTATTCTAAGGCTTTAATATACTAGGAGTCAAGGGGAGTGTAGTGTAACAAAAAGACAACTGGGAGTTGGGGACCACAGGTCCAGGCCTAGGTGGATAGACATTCCTCCTCTATGCCTTCCCTCCTCTTAGGGTGTCTTCCACTTGCTGCTTTTAATTGGGCTGATATTAGCGATGACAGCTACCATTTATAGAAAACATACCGTGTGAACACATGCTTCATACATACCATCTCCTTGAAGTTACTATCCATACTAACATTGTAAGGTAGATATTATCCTCATTCAACAGGTAAGGGACCGAGACTCAGTTTGTTGACTTACAAGGGAGGGAGCCGTGATTCAGCATGAGGATGTCTGACTCTGAAGCGTGAGCCTTCTTACACCTAGCATAATGCACTATACGTTTTTATTTGCAGTCACCAAAAACTTGAGCTTCTAGGGACACAGACTTTGATTCATTCGTCTGCTGCCAGTGAGTAATAGCATCTGGCACAGAGGAGATGCTCAGTAAGGGATGAATGGATAAATGAGTGAAATGAAAGTTGTATTTGTCAGTAGAAAAGTGCCATATGATGGTTAGCTATGGCTGGTGTTTTTTTCTATTTTAAGCATGTCCTCCAGTAATTCCCAACCCCACGATATAGAAAGGCCTTCATCTGCACATCTTGCAGATAGAAGGAAATATGCTGAATTATCCCTAAAGTTCTCAGCTCTAAGTTTCTGACCGATGAGGGAAGGCAAGATGGGGGAGGAATCAGGCATTGAAGTTAGTGATGTTCTGAGGGATGAATGCCACAGCTAGGGCACTCCAGGTGTTAAGTCACCATGTCATGTGTGATGTCCAGAACTCTGTGCAGGATGGGGAACCTGCAGCTTTGGGTCCACATGTGACCTTCTGGATCCTTGAGTGCAGCCTTTTGACCAAATCCAAATTTTACACAAATCCTTTTAATAAAGGGATTTGTTCTATGAAGTTTGGATTTGGTCGAGGGGCCACACTGGGGGATCTGGAGGGCCACATGTGGACCCAAGGCTGCAGGTTCCCCACCCCTAAACCTTCATCTTCATCATCTAGAAAATGGAAATGGTTTGGTTGTTGTGAAGAGTGGGGATAAAGTTTACAAAACATATTGCAGGAAGCACTTGCTTGCTCCTCACTTCATGTAGATATGTTTGAACTCCTGGTTGACATGTCTTAGCAAAATATGATGTCAATAATTACCGAGAGAGCCTGTTGCAAGGTATGGACACACAATCCCAAGCAGCGTGGAAGCCTATTTCCCTGCACACCTGAGTTACCAGAAGAGATATCATAAAACCGTCTCTTGATCATTGTCCCTGGGTCATTACTTGACACAAAGCAATTACTCTAGAGTTTCACTGTAAAACAAACCATGGCACTGGGTGTAAGGAGGGTCTTGGACCCTGGCCAAAGTATTATTAAATGTTGGAAATGCCACAGACTCAGCGCTAATACTATTCTAACAGCAATTCCGGACATGAACTCTTAGTGGCTGATTATCATTTGTTAAGTAGCTACTGTGCGTCAAACACTGAAACAGATACTTTACACATCTTATCTGATTTATCTTAATGCTCTATTAGGGTAGTTATTTTTAACACTTTTTCCCCTACCTGAGAAAACTGAGAGTCAGAAAAAAGAAGCAATTTCTCTCAGGATTTAAATGGATTCAACCAAAATATGCATCTAGGAATATTACCCTTCTTTTCTCCTCTGTCCAGTAAGTTGACTTTCCCGGAATGCAGGTGCAACCAGGCATCGAATCTTGGAGTTGGGGGTACAGAAAGCCAACGGGGTCTGTACGACTATATGTCTGAATCTGCTTTTTCTGTCTTTAGGTCAGGATCGCAGTGAAGCCACTTTGATAAAGAGGTTTAAAGGTGAAGGGGTCCGGTACAAAGCCAAATTGATCGGGATTGATGAAGTTTCCGCAGCTCGGGGAGACAAGTTATGTCAAGACTCCATGATGAAACTCAAGGTGCTGTGCATACGTTTTATTTTAAAATATCTTGGGTTTGACGTGACTGAGGGAAAGAAATTATTACCATCATTGTGGTAAATAACTTTATTCATTTATCGATAAACTACTTGGTTCACCGAATCACCATATTTACTCACTGGGAAGAAATTTCAATAATTGGGTGAATGTTTAGTAAATATCTACTATGTGGAGGTATTTTATTAAGCCCTGTTTTATAATTTTTGAGTTTATCACATTTTATTCAATTTCATCCTCATTGTGCAACCTCTGCAAAAGTAAAAGTATAAAATTATCAAATTGTTTAGTCCCTCACATTTTATGAGTTTTATCCACTTTATTTTTGAATACATTTTATATATTTTGCCATGCAGTAAAAGATCTTAAGGTAAAAGCTGAATTTATTCATTCTTGTAATTTCTACTAATGTACCCCAAGATTAATATTTTATAGTAAAAGGAAAAATAATATTTTAAATGTAATATGTAACTAGATATTGAGATTTGGAGATATTACAAAGGGGTTTCTGATTTTAAAGGCTGTAAAGAAGGCTTTTCTCTGCAAAAGCTAAGAAATAAATTAGAAAAATTTTAAATATACAAAATAAGCTTATTATTTTATGGAAAAGCCTTTAAAAAATACAAGAAATAATGCTATTCCCAGATTCTTACCTCCATATATGCTGTTTCTTTTTTTAAAAAAGTATTATAAAATATTGGAGAAATAGCAAGAAGTCTACAAATATTTTATGCATTTAAAGCATATATAATTGACTTATTTTTCTGATTATAGAGTTCACGTTATAAAATATTTTGAAAATATAGAAAGTATGAAGAAGAAAATTGAAATAATCTACAATCTCTAAAAGAAAATCAGTGTCAACATTTTTGTGTAAATTTACAATCTGTGTGTTTTTACATATATAATATATGAATTATACACATATATGTAATAAAATTAGAATTACAGTTTATATGGTTTCATACCCTGAGTTTTTTTCCTCATCTACTAATGCATATGAGCGTTGTTTTTTTTTTATATGTTCAAATAGTCCATGAGGACACAACTTGGACAGTGAAATATTTTTAAGTGTAAGAAAAAAGGAAGAAAAGAAAAGAAAGAGCAAGCCTTGCCAAGTACCTAAAAGTGTTGAGATAAAAATGTGTAAAATACCTTCTGTATCCCCTTTTCTTTCACAGATGCTTAAATAAATCACAGCTATTAATATTATTTTTGTGTATGCTATGCAAGTTTTCTTAGCAGTTTAACATGTTTATCAGATGCTAAGTTTCCCTATAGTATGGCTCCTAGATATCTTGATTTTAAAAACTCTTAATTTTCTATACTATATATCCATTCCTATAGCTTCTTTTTATTTTTAAGCTGTTATACAAGCTTTATTTTAATAGCTATGTATTTAGTATAAGGTCACTAGAAAAAGGCATAAAAGACATCAAAATCATGATTTCACAGATAATCCTCTTGAGTGAGGTTAATGCATCTCTCTCTCTCTCTCTTTTTTTTTTTTTTTTATAATTAAGCAATGCTATGAGATTTTGGGGCCATCCAATAATGACCTGTCTTCATCTCCTAAGTTCAAATTTGAATGCTAAAATAGATAAAGAGTTGGGCAGGAAGAATTCCAAATTCCAGCTTCGTGGCTGATAAGGGCTGGGTTGGAGGATGTGACCTAGATACACAGCTACAGCAGCATCCTTGAGTGAGACTGGCTATTGCACTTGGTTTGTGGAGTCTTGGTTAACTGCAGCCCTCCCTATTCCTCTACTCCCTGCGCTGCCCCAGAGAAGGACCCGTGATTCATATGTGAGATCAGACCAGAGCACAGCCTGTCCACCAGCAGGCAGGTTCACAGAGAGCCCCAGGAGAGATTGAGTCTTGTGTGTTCAGCTTCAAACTCTCCAGTCAGATAGAGCCACACCTGTCATCCCAAGAGGGCCTCACCAAGCATGGGGATAAAGGCCAAGATCTTGATCTTGCTGAAGTCCCTTCTTACTGAATATGAAGTCAGACAAATGGAGATTTGCTCCAGACAAATCTTAATTAAAAGACATCAACAAAATGTCATTACTTAACCTTTCATCAGCAAAGACCTGGTTCTCACCCAGAGCCACAAATCTGCTGAGTAGGCGAAAGGAGCTGGTGCATCTTCCTTTACCAGGTATCTGTCACGGAGCTCCTCATTGGCCAGCTGCCTTCATGGAAGCACTGAGGCCTACGTGCTTATGAGTCAGGAGTTGGTCTCTGCTCCCAGAATGTTCTCACTCAGAATTAGCATTGGTCCAAGCTAGTGGACCACGGCTGGCAATCGCTGCCAACCTCGTATGCATGTGTGGTACCTGCTTTGAAGTGCTCCATCTGTCACCTCTCATAACCATGAGGTCCCCGAAGCCCTGAGAGTTTGTCCCACCATAACACACTCTTGTCAAATGCGCTAAACTTGTTGAGGATTGCTTGGTTCCCAGACAATTGTGTTTCATTATTTGTAAGTTGCTGAGAAGAATGTTGACATTTCAGCTCCCAGTAGTTTTTCTTTAGGAAACACAGAAACATAAATGATCGATTCTCCATTTGGCCACCTGCCCAGGAAAGTAAGAAACAGAGAAGTACAAAATGCCTCTTAGCTTTGCAAAAAGGCCCATTTGCTCATGTTAGGCTATATGAGAAATAAAAAAAAAAAAAAAAATCTTTTTTTTTTTGGCTAGATTCTTTGAAGCTGGTGCATTTCTTGCTTTAGAGAGTTTTCTCTTGGATTATAGAGGTTTGAGAGGAGCTTTGTATTGTGAGTATGAGTGGCCCATTGCCTACCAGCAAAGTATCATCATCATTGTTGACATCTTCCTATTTTAATTTATAGTCAACAAAGCACTTTCACATATATTATGTCTTTTTTTTTTTTTTTTTTTTTTGAGACAGAGTCTCACTCTGTTGCCTGGGCTAGAGTGCCGTGGCGTCAGCCTGGCTCACAGCAACCTCAAACTCCTGGGCTCAAGTGATCCTTCTGCCTCAGCCTCCTAAGTAGCTGGGACTATAGGCATGTGCCACCATGCCCGGCTAATTTTTTTTCTATATATATTTAGTTTGCCAATTAATTTCTTTCTATTTTTTTAGTAGAGACAGGGTCTTGCTCTTGCTCAGGCTGGTTTTGAAGTCCTGACCTTGAGCTATCCACCTGCCTCGGCCTCCCAGAGTGCTAGGGTTACAGGCATGAGCCACCGCACCCGGCCTGCGTCTTTTGATCTTATGAGATAGATATTAGCCTCCCTGTTTTGTAAATAAGAAATCTGAAGTTCAGAGAAGTTAAAATATTTGCCCCACAATCTTCATTTAATCTAATAAGCCCAGAAGTTAGGCCCAGATCTCCAGAGCCTCAGTATGTGACAAGACATAGCTTAGCAATTAATTGTATTCTTTTTTTGTATTTGCATTTAATTTATTTGGGTTCCCAAACCAGATTTTAAGCTCCTACCAGTAAGCTACTACCAAACAGCCACACATCCATTGACTTCTAGAGTATTCAGCTTTCAGAGATGTTAGACAAGGTGGTTGTGGTTGAAGCTATTGGAAAAAATGGGGTCTCTCAAAGACAGTATCTGGAGAGATAAGTACAGAACCCTGAGTATGGCCAGCGGACCCTGGAAGAAACAAAATGTACGCTGGACAGATCAGATGAAGCACTTATGAAGAAGCTACTTGCAAAGGGTAGGCCAGGTTAGGGTACCAAACAAGGGGTGGTGAGGCTCCCAGAGTAAAGCAACAGTGGGAAGCTGTTACCACCCTAGCAGAACACAGGGAAAGCAGGATTGATAAAAGGTCCTGCTCCCTCACCCAGGGAAAACATGGCTACTACCAGAGGTGCAGATCAAGGCTGAGAAGGGAGTGGGGAGAGATGCCCTGACCTCTCTCCTTCCACCTCTCATCTCTTGTCTGTGTCTCACATTAGTGGGACCCAGCTGGAAGCCACAGGGAAGGAAGCTCAGGAGATCTGAGGGGCCAGTCACTGGGCACAAAGCAGGACAGAGAAAGATATTTGAATTCCTTTTTTTAACTGGGAAAAATGAAACTTACACTGCATTTTTTTTCCCCTAAGATCATACATATGGTGACTAGCAGGACTCAGCACAGAGACCAGGTTATTACCTGGGGCTTTCTAGAATAGCATTCCAAAGTTTTCAGCATTCATGCCTGAAACCTGTTGTGTTTACACATGTGTTTTAGGTGTTCCATGGAGAGCACAGACCTATATGGTGTGTATGCGCCATGCTGTACGTGTGTTCTCAAAGCCCTTTCATGTACATCATCCATCTGATTCTCACAGCAGCCCCTGATAGGGACAGGGCAGCCTGTTAATCTTGCCCAGCACGCCTGACCTCTTCTCTATGTGCAGGTCCCTCCATCAAGACATTACCTACCTGTGACTCCCTAAGAGATGCCTGTGTCAGCCCTTCCACTCAGTGCCTAGCACATGGTGTTGCTTAAAAATACCAGTATTCATAAGAATGAAAACTGTTACTGAGAGCTCCAAAACACTGTGCTAAGTGTGGTGTGTGCATAGTTCATTTAAATGTCCCAGCACTCTTATGAAGTAAGAAATGTGACTATGCTCATTTTAGAGTTCCTCTTTACCACTAAGTGTGGAAGCTGGTGGTTCCACTTAGCTATTCTCAGGAACTTCTGGGCATGTTGGTAGTATGACATGATTGCATGGCCATTTTTTTTTAAATCTGTTTCCAAAAAAGGGTCTTAGAGAATAGAGGGCTACAGTAGAAAGAACCCTACTTTAGAATCAGAAAGATCACTATTTGAACTCCATTTCTATGACTTATTAGCTTCTTTATGTTCTGTAAGTTTCTCTTGACCCCCTGGCCTTATCTGCAAAATGAGGGAGATAATTCTTACTTCTCAGGATTGTGGCGTGGACTAAATTATATGACATGTACCAGAACATTTGGAATATAGTAGGCACCCGAGAAAATGTTGACTCCGGTTTCCAGGTTTCCAGTGGTGACTTACTAGGTCAAGTGGCTAATACTAGGCACAGAGCCCAGAACAAGACCTACATCCACATCTTCTGACTCCCTAACCAGAGCTGTCTCCTGGACCTCAGTTAGTTCTACGTGGCAGCAAGGATCACTGCAAGGATCACTGCTGTGGGAGATGAGCCCCTGTGGGTACTGTTTGGTGGCAGGCTCGCCTGGACAGAGAGCAGTTTTTCAGAGCTTGCCTCCGAGTCCTGTCTCACAAGAGAAATGTGCTTGAAAAAATTGGACTTTTATTTCCCCAAAGACAGTACCTTGTGGATAGTCTTGATTTGTCATGTGAAGCAGCAGCTCCAAGCAGAAATGCTCCTGGAACATGCACGTTGGCTCTTTCCATCTGTTTTACATACAGCCATATTCTCACGCAGAGTTCTTGGGTAGCCACTTGGAACCAGTAAGCAAAACGGACCTTAGAATCTAATCAGCACGACTGTGTGCCAGGAATTATTGCTGTGTGGTTTTCCAGGAGTTCTGTGAGCTGGGGACTGTGAGACTGTCTTGGAGATGGAGGCAGTGAAGCTGCTCTTCCTGACCAGAGGTGCAGCCCTCTCCCCAGCTGTCCTGTGATGTTCTCACCTAGGAAGGAATAGAGCCTGAGGAGGGCCTCGCCTCCCCTCTCAGTCCTTCCAATCCTTTCCTTTGTGACGGGGGGTGGGGTGGGGTGGCTTAGTCCATTTGTACTGCTGCAACTGAGTACCTGAGACTGGGTAATTTATAAAGAACAGAAATCTGTTTTCTCATAGTCTGGATGCTGGGAAGTCCAAGATCAAGGTGCTGGCAGGTTCAGTGTCTGCTGAGGGCCTGGGCTATCAGCTTCCAAGATGGTGCCTTGACACTGTATCCTCGTGAGGAGAGGAATGCTGTGTCCTCACAATTATATGGAGAAAAGAGAAACAAATCCACTCCCTCAAGCCTTTTGTAAGGGCCCTAAACACCTTTAAGAAGGGTCTGCTCTTATGACTTAATCGCTGCCTACAAGCCCCACCTCTTAATACTATCACATGGGCAAATTTCAATATGTGAATTTTGGGGGACACATTCAGACCGTACTAGGGGGCTAATTATTGTTCTATCTTTTGTGTATCCTGAATATCTGAGGTTGAAGATTGGGGTGAGGAGGGGTAGTAATAACATACGTTATGTTATTCCAGATCCAGCCAAGGACACAGATTTCAAAGTTTTCCTAGGTGCAGTGTCTGGCTTGTCCACTCAGTTACTACCCAAAGGAAGGAAAGTCACTTCGCTTCCCCCTGATTGCCTGCTTTATGTGGGGATCCATTCTCTCCACTGAGCACATAGAACAAATAATAATAAAAAAAAAAAGTTGCATGTACAGTTGAGCCTCCGTTGTATTGGGCAAAGGAAGACAATCAACAAAGGAATATGTGACGTGTCAGATGGCGGTGACTGTCGTGAGGAAAGTGAAGGCGGGAAAATGAATGAGATGTGATTTGGCATGACGCGTGTGCTCTGTGGCTATGGGGATCCGAGAGGGTGGCATTGAACAGAAATAAGAATTACCCCTGGGATTCCAAAGACATATTTCACCACTCCCCGTGTTCCTTAAAAATATCCTGCAATGAATTCATGGGAAAGCAAGCAGCACATTGAGGAATCTAGAAACCATTGAATGGTTGGGGGCGGGGGTGATGTTGAAAAGACAAAGGACTTTGCTTTGGATGTGAGTCACTCTCTAACCATTTATAGGGCAGTCATTGGGGGAGGGACCGTATGTGTAGCGTTCCTGAGAGGCTGAAAGAGGAACGCTGGGTAGGGGCTGTGAGGAGAGAGATTCCGCTCCCCAGAAGGAAGACACATGTGAAGAATGATAATCGGCCCCAGCACCAAGAGCCCAGAGAGCTGAGCTGTGGTCTCACATTTTTCACCAATTCTCTGTGCCATCTCAGGACTGTCCGTCACCTTTCAGAACATTTTTCTCATCTGTCAGTTGGAAAACAGGGACAGATTAGTTTTTAAGATTCTGTCTGGCTCTAACATTCTGTTTATCTATAAGTTGTGCTGGGGGATGAATGGGCGACTTAAGAAAGAGCAATGTCCCATTAGGAGGTATCGAAACAGGAACTGGACCACGAACTTTACTGGACATTCATTTATTTACTAGAAGAAATTAATTTCTGTCACATCTCTACAGCGTACCAGGCATTGTGCTAGGGACTTTACATGAATGTTCATTTAATTCACTCAACCGTGCATAAAAAAAGTGTTTACACTTGAGGAAGTAGAGTTTGGAGGTTTAATAATTTGTCTGAGCGCACACAGAACCATGAGTATAATTCGGATATTCTGAGGCCACAGCACCCGAAGTGAGGATGATCCAACACCCTCAAGAGAACCTGCGATCCTCACAGCTGCTGCTCTCTAACACCCGTCAGTCCCCAAAACGATGCTGAGAACGTACTGTTCTGAGAACAGCACAAACTACTTTTATCTCCTGGAAATAGGAAGTCAATATCATTTTAGTCTTTTCTACCCCTAAAAGCTTAGAATCATAACTGCTGAGAGTTGGGCTTAAACTTGCCATCAGTTGGGGCTACCGGTGACGAGGGGTTGGAAGGCTCAAGGCACCTAATGCAGAGTCAGCAGTGCCCTTGGGTATAGATACCTTGGAATGTCTTCATCCTCAGAGCTGTGCCCTAGATGAAGCCGGTGCTTACCTGTAATTGGCCACCACAGAATCTAACTTAAAAAGCAAGTGTCTTTCCTCTCAATTTGAATCATATCAACTTTGGGGGGACTCTATATACAATACATTCATTTAATAGTTATTTTCTGGGCACCTCCTCCCTCCAGGGATGTCCTAAGCACCAGACGTAGAAAGTGACATAACATCTTTACTTGTGAAGTTTACCTTCTTGCTGACTCATATGTATATCTTTGGCTTATAAAAAGTTTGAGAGAGTGGAGAACAGATGTCTTGAATAAAGGAATGCATCTGGTAGATCTTTACCTTAAAGCATGGCAACGAGGGGGGAAAGGGGAGTGGAAAATTCAATTTTTTTGAATTAAAATTACAAATGATAAGCATCTAACTAGGATGATCACGTTTTTTCCAGACAAAATTGAGACATGCAGTCTAGCACTAGTTTTTCTTTTATTTCTGTTCAGATCTCTAATACTGATTCATATCAACCTGAAAACCTTTCCCAGACATATAAAAGCAAAATCACATTTAGGAGAATATATTTTGTGTTTCACCTTCATTTAAAAGATTAAAACCATATCCAGTGCAAAACCCAGAAAAAATATTAATATGCGGACCATATTGTGTCTACCTTGGTTTCCTTGATTCTGAGCCAGATATGTAGGCACCAAGTAGGCATCTGATAAATCTTGATTAGTTAAAGGAGTACATGTTCAAATATCTATTTATGCAGTGTTAGAACAGCTAGTGCAAGCATCATGCTAAAACATCAAGAAACGCTGTGTAGAGAAACGTGGGAGGGCGAAGTAGAGTGTGCAAGATTGGTGGCATCGGTTGATGGTCTCTGACGTGCCTTTGGGACCAGAGGGAATTTTTAAATGAAAACACTAAAGTAAAAACCGTGTCCTTCCTTTCAACAGGGCGTTGTTGCTGGCGCTCGTTCCAAAGGAGAACACAAACAGAAAATCTTTTTAACCATCTCCTTTGGAGGAATCAAAATCTTTGATG
The DNA here is from genome assembly GCA_963574885.1 of Lepilemur ruficaudatus. NCBI lineage: Eukaryota > Metazoa > Chordata > Mammalia > Primates > Lepilemuridae > Lepilemur > Lepilemur ruficaudatus. The sequence continues at coordinate 30,875 of CAUYRT010039778.1, forward strand.
AGAAGACAGGGGTAAGTAAAAGAATCACGTGGCATTGTGAAATTGAATCCATTGACAGATGTGCCCTTAAAAGCCTCTACTCTCTGGGCAGGAATATAAAACACGCATAAAAACACATAAAGCAACTGACAAAGTTGATCAACTGTGATCGTCCATCAAAGCGAGTCTCTTTGCTGACTTGGCCACAGTATGACTGCACTGTGTTTCTTACAGTGTAATTGTGATAAAAGTGTCACACCATCCTGGTACTCTCATGGGAGACTGATGAGCTTTGAAGATCAATGGGTAATGTGACAGTTTAAGTTAAATTTCTTTGTGTGTTGGCGGCTTTAATGACATACGTCCTAGAGGGAGACACATGTAGGTGCTTTGACTCGGTCAAAGCATCCAGACTCTCTTGAGTTTAACCTGTAGCACCTTGCAATTGCTGTAATCAAAAAGAATAAATAGAGTTCTCAGTCTTAAAAAAAATCTATCACTGCACAACCAGGAAATATAAGGGCTGATATGTTTGTTGAACCCACCAAAGAAGGGGATTGTGTTTTCATCAACCTCACGGCTGCAATTAACTCCCAGCCTCGCCCCCAGAGCTCACCTGACACTGTTGGTCCTGTTCATTGATGGTAAGGAAAAACAGAAAAACGTTTTATGGTCCATTTTCTGAGAGAGCAAGAATCAAACAGATGTGTTTTCCCTTTTATTCATTCAGTGTTTTACAGCTTGTAAACTACCTCCATATATATGACCTCCTTTGAACTTTACAAAGGTAATTTATCAAGCACTTTATAAACAATATTCAATCAGGCAAGTTACTGGATCTTGGTCATTTTGCATTATTATTTTCTTTTCCTTGTTCTGACTTTTAGGAGGATAACATAAGGGTAGCAGGATGATAATTTCAAAGTAAAAATGGGTTTTCTTGAAGAATGAAAAATTGTAGAAAAACCATTCCTAAATAACTCGTAACAGAACAGGTATTTATACACTGATGATCATAACAGCATTATTCTCAATAGCCAAAAGGTGGAAGCAACCCAAGTGTACGTTGATGGATGAACAGATACATAAAACGTTAACATGTACATACGATGGGATACTGCGGAGCCTTAAAACGAAAGAAAATTCTGACATGGGCTGTAACATGGATGAACTTCAAAGGCGTTATACTGAGTGAAACAAGCCAGACACAAAAAGACAAATACTAATGATTCCACTTATGTGAGGTCCTTAGAGTAGTCAAAATCATAGAGATAGAAAGTATTAATAGAAGGGTGATTCCAGGGTCTGGAGAGTTATTATTAATGGGTGTGGAGTTTCAGTTTGGGAAGATGAAAATGTTCTGGAGACGGATGGTGATGATGGTTGCACAAAAATATGAATATCCTTAATGCCACTGAACTATGCACTTAAAAATAGTTCAAACGATAAATCTTATATACATTTTACCACAATAAAAAAATGATAACTAGTAATAATAACTCCCATTTTTTGAGTACCTCCTATAAACTAGGTGCATGTTAGTCACTTTACATACATTGTTTAGTTTCATGCTGACAACATTCCTATGCGACGATGACAATGACAGGTACTTCATCAGGTACATATTATATGCCAGGCATTGTTGTAAGTCCTTTTAAGTACTGGGTCATTTAATCCTCACAACAACCCTGTGAGGTAGATGGTATTATTATCCCCATTTTACAGTTGAAAACATCAAGGACAGAAAAGTTTATGTGACTTGCTGAAAGTACATGGTAGCAGAGGCAGGATTAGAACCCAGGCAGACGTCTGGCTTCTGATTCCTTTTGCTCAACCACAATGCCTGTTAGCTCTGAGCATTGGTGACTTTCCTAAGTTCACTCATGTTTTGTATTCTTTGATGAGATAGGTATAAGTTTATTATACTCACAAGTCCTAGAGACAGGAGCACAGCCCACACCAAAGTCACAGGGAAAAGACACCAGGGTGGTCAGGAGACAAAAAGACAGGGAGGCTTAAGGCCACAGCTTTTATTGGGGTTTCCTTCGGAAAGCCAAGGCAGGGCAGGGTGAATGATTGGCTAGCGTGAATCATTTTGTCTGGCCCTAAATTAGAGGGGTGGTCCCCAGTTGCGTGACACCTGTCCTGGGATGATGAGGACAGAGGCATTTTGCCTCCTGGAGTACATGTGCCAGAGTGAGGAGGTATGCTAGGTTGGTTAGTTTGCATCAGAGACCTGCTCCTGGCTGGGCCCTTTGCTGTATCTAAGAATTGGCTAGCCCTGGAAGAAACTGTCTCTCTGCTGCTAGAAAGATTTTTCAAGATGTCAAAACACCATAATATATAGAAAATTTAAAACCATTTACAATACAACCTAGCATAGAAAGCAGAACTGGGATTTAACCTTGGGTTAACCCACATCAAAAAATCAATGCAATTTACCTCTGTATTATAGAGAAAGGTGGGCCTACCTGGGGCTGCCTGGGTAGAAGGGGGTTTTAGAATGAGGGCACAAGCATTGGGAGTCAAAGCACTTGAGTTCAGAAGGATTAGGAGCCTAATGTAAGCCTTTCTTGCATTAATAAAAATGGTTTCAGAAACCAGGGAGGTTTTTCTCTTTCCTGGAAGGACTATAGTTTGGAGCCCTGTGCTCAGTTTTGAACCACACGGTTTAGAATGGATCTAGGCAAATCAAAGTCTATTCTGATGAGGAGGAGCAGGGCAGTTGGAGGACTAGACACTGTGCTGAGCCAGCAGCTCTCCACACAAACAGGGATCAAGGGATCCTAGGTAACACGCGGGAGGTAGGGAACTTGGGGTTTATGTAATACGAACTGAAGAAAATCACTGGTTCTTTACCATCCCTTGTGGTAGCTAATAATGTAGATCAAGCCTGATTGAGAGAGACCCTCACAGTGATTTATATGCCTCAATGTCATGATGTCATCTCTAGTCTCTTCCCAAGTCCACCCCTGTCCACCACCGTGACAACTGGCATAACCTAAGAGGCAGGAGAGAAGGGTATCTGGTGTTGTATCTTATCTGGGGACCAGGTTTCTGGCTTTGCGATTTTATCATGTCCTCCCGCCACTCAATCAAATAGGCTGTGCCCAGATAATTAAAGTCCCCATTACCTTGATTTTAACTAATGAAGAGAGATAGTTTCTATTCTTTTTACCCTGTATCTGCATCTTACTCAGAGGTGGCTAAACTGGCCCCGAAGAAAGCTACCACCAAACTTTGTAACAGTATTTTTGATTCTTAAGCCAGACACAAAGAGAACAACAGTAAAATCATTATTTCAGCCCAAAGCCGCTTGGCTTTGTGGGGAAAATGTCAGATCCCTAGTGGAGAATCAGGAAGGAGGCGGAGTTCATTGTTTTCTCTCTGGCTTAGTCTACGCCAGTTGTGTTTGATTAACATTAGACCCCTGTAGCCTCAGCTTCTGCTACCTTAGCTTGTTAGTGTGCCCCAACACAAGTCCTGGAAAAATGGCTAAGAGGATCGGATATGTTTAAATCTGAAGTAGAGATGACTGGGCACGGGGTGCCCCGTGTTCATAGTCTTCATATCTCCAAAGAATTGTCTGGTAGGAGAAGGAACTGACTTGTTCTGGTGACCTCAAGGAAATGGAACCAGGACTAATAGGTAGAAATTTCCAGGAGACGTTTTCAGTTTATTAGTAAGAAACTTTTCTACCAATCAGCAATTAAACAGGCTGCCTTCTGTGCACGTGAGATCATCCTTGCTGGAGGTATGGAAGCAACAACCATATGAAGAGATATTGTTGAGGGAAGTCAGGTAGAGGACGAGGTGTTGAGCAAAATCCTATCTAGGTAGATTTCTGAGACTGATTTTAAGATGCTGTTTGCCCTTAAAGTCATGTCTATTGGTGCTTTTTATTTGAAAAACTCCCACTGGAGATTATGAGCAGGAATAGTTTACTAAACCTTTGTCGTGGCCCAGCAGGGGACTGACCGAATTGTGCAGGATGGGATTGTAAGTGAAGTATTTTGCCCTGCATATCAAAGAAATGGAAAACTGGGTCTTTATTATTTAGAATGATAAATCTTAGTTGTTTATCTCTTCTAAGGTATTTTTGCTCAAGCTTGACTGCACTTTTTTTAAGCCAAAAAAAGAAACATTTGCAGAATGTGACAATAGCTAAAATCCAAAAGCTGTCAAAAATGTTTTGCTCCCAATTAAAAAGACCCTTTGCAACAATTTACACCCTATCTTGAATTTCAAAGAACTCCTGATCTCAATCTGTATATGAGTAAATTTTTTAATAAATTAGCATGTTGCAGGGAATAAATCAATATTGAAAGCTGTTCCTGTTTTCAGATACCTAGATACTGCTAATTTAACAAAAGGATTAGTAAGAATGCAGAAAATGTCATACATGAACTTACTATTGTTAGTAATAATAAGAGCAGTAGCAAATCAGGAGTGGAAATGGTTTTCACATCAGTATCTTACTAGGTCCTCAGACCAGACCAGTAGACACCAAGGCAGGAGTGATGTCATCTTTATTTCACAGATAAGGAAACTGAGGTTCTGGGAGTGTCCCTGTCCTGGCTGTCGGCTCAGAACAGACCTTCCAGCTCCAAGACCTGTATCTTTCACATGAACCACACTGACTCTCTTATCTCTCCATTTACAATTTTATTCCGTAGAATTATTACAATATCATGCCATGAAGATAATAAATATTTCAGCACCCTAAAGATAAGTCTGATCTTTAGAAGAAAGGGTAGCGGTCTATGTCAACTTCGCAGGATATTGCAACATCCTTGTTGCCACGATCACATGAGAATTTTGCTTATTCATTTGAATGAGCCAACACATGGTTAGCACGACTATGTGCACCATTCTAAATACACTACACAAATCCTATGAAGTACGTGTTATTATCACCATTTTACAGATGGAAAAACTGAGGTTTAAGTAATTGAAGTCACACAGCTAATCAGTAGCAGAGCTGAGATTCAAACCCAGGCAGCCTGGTCCAGAATCCTTGATACTAGTAAGATGTCACTAATGATAATGTAACAAATTTTATAAATGATTCCCCTTTATCTATATTAAAGCAGATTCAATATTATCTCTGTCTTATTGTCACTGTTTTTCACTTTCATCCTGATGAGCTTTCCCAAGTGGAGATAAAAGGAGTGGAGTTATAACGGGGATTGCTTCATCTGTAGCTCGTCTTGGGGAGACAGAATGTTGACAGTATAACCCATGTATGGTTAGGCGATACAGGTTGAGTGTCCTTTATCCAAAATGCTTGGGACCAGAAGCATTTCAAATTTCAGAGCTTTTTGGATTTTGGAATATTTGCATTATATATATTTACCTGCTGAACATCCCAAATCCGAAAAATCCAAAATCTGAAATGCTCCGATAAGCATCGTTCTTTGTACATCATGGCAGGGCTCAAAGAGTTTTGGATCTGGGAGCATTTCAGATTTCAGAACATACTGTAAGTGTAACGTATCGGATGCCTGTTCTGTGCCACGTGCTGCTCTGTTTCCTCCTCAGGAGAGGCACCGTGGTCCTTGCCCATGAGGTATTCATAGCCCAGTGGCAAAACCAGACTCACAGAGTGGACTGACGCCTGCCAGGACACAGGTGTGAACTGAGTTGTCCATCCTCAGGGATCGAGGCCTCACCTTGCCTAGAATATTCCTGAAAATTTCCACAGAAAAGGGTGTACTGACTTGGCAATGGAGGAATAAATAAGAGAGGATTAGGTAATTAAGTCAGGGAGGAGAAAACAGTATTTCTAGAGGCACACATGTCTGAAAGAGAAATATGTGTGTGCTCATTCATTCTTCGGGGATTATTTATTGAGTGTCTCTGTAAACACATAGGTGAATAGGGCCCTATCTTTTTGTGCGTCACTGTTGTGTATCTAGTTAGCACAGTGACTCACACATAGTAGGCGCCCAGTCACGCTTACTGCATAGAAAATAAAATGACATGGTGAAGAAGAACCAGCAAATGTTACGCAAAATATCTAGCACTTGCCAGCTGAGAGCAGGAGAGTGGCCAAGGGTTCAGTATTATCCTTCATGTATTTAGAACACAGGTAATTGTGTTCTACACACATCGGGTGCGCTTAAATTTCAGGGCTACTTAATAATTTATTCCTCCGTGAAAACCAGATGTCACCCTATTTGCGTCTCATCAAAGACAGGTCTATTCTCCCTTCAGTCCAGACTAGATGTTTTTGAGCAAGGTGTGGGGAGAGCAGCTGAAATCAGCAGAGAAACATCCCCAGGAAGGAGACAAGAAGGAAGTGGGGGAGGCTGGAGCACACTGGGACCTGGGGGTCTCTGGCACCCACGAGTCTCTAGGACGTTCCTGTCATTTTGGCCGAGGAGCCAGTTCAAAGGACTCTCACGGACTGGTGACAATGACTAGCCTGCAAACACAACACGATCATATATGGTTTATAGCAGGCTTTTGTGGCCCCTGTCTCGTTTGACATTCACGTTATTCTTGGAGGTTTTTATTATCCCCCTTTTACAAATGAGTTAACTAAGGCACAGGTAGGGGATCTGTAAGATGGGGATAATAAAAATACTTATGTCTTGGGGTTGGTGCAAAATTAATTTAATCCTCTAGAGTTAGAATAATGCCTAGTGTAATAAAAAGCCCCAGGGGTTACATAATATTACATTATTGGCTATATTGTCCCATCTACTATATAGTCTTTCTATGTCCTCTAAGCAGAATTAAGAAATCCCTTCATAATGCTCCTACAGCATCCTCTGCCTGCCTTCGTCCTAGCGCATGACCATCTGCATCATAATGAGTTGACTCTAGCCGCCATCAGACTACAGGCTCCACATGAAGTACCTTATCTCATTCTTTGCCGTATCTGCAGACCCTAGCGTTAGAGGCCCTGGCATTTGACAGAGATGCTAACTGGTCATTAAAGGAAGAAGGGAAGGCATTCAGGGAGGGATAGAATGACAGAGAAAGAGGAAGGGAACAAGGAAAGGAAATAATGACTAAGGCAACTTAAAATGAAATGCTAATTGTCTGGGCCGGATATTAGAGCCCGAGATGCTGTATGCCAAAGATGCTAGTTTTGCCGTACAGGCAGTAAGTGCAGAAAGAATAATGTGCATGATTCAGAATTATGCAGTCACAGGATGTCAGGCATGGAAGGTCCCTTAGGCAGGAACTAACCCACTCGTTTACAAAGAACAGACCTAGAACCCAGAAAGAAGGAGCAACCCCTGAAACCTCCCAGGAAATTATCTGCAAAAGCCTAGACTGGAACGTCCCTCTGCACTGGCTGGAGTCACTCTCTGGTGCTCCCAAAACAGGAAGCAGGAAGTGCTTTTCTCTCCCTCCACATTTCTTTATTTTGCCTTTCTTTTCCCCACAGTCTCTTCTCTCTAGACCACCCCCACACTCTTTGCTTATTCTCTTCAGTGTTCAGAGCTCCCACCGGCACTACGTCTGCCCTAGATCTATTTTAATATCAAAAAGACCGAACCTCCACGGGGAAAAATGGGGTCTCTGTATGTTTAGCGTCTTGTTGGATGATATTGGATTTTAATTTATCACAATAAAAAAATCAATTCATAGCTCAAAATCAGCATATTTTTAAAAATTGGCATTGTCAGGAAGCTGCCTCCGTGAGATAATTTATAGGACCGAGTCTGTAATTCATGACAGGGGAAAAAGGATGTTCATAATACCCTGGAAAGTGAGACCATGAATGTTTTCAAGCAGATTTGGTAAACTCAGAAATGCATTATCTTTCCCTTAATGAATCCTCTTATCAATCTTGGTCTTTCAAGAGGTAAGAAGATAATATTTTCTGTGCTAGCTGCTTTTACATGCTTGGTCTTATTTAGCTCAAACCTCTAAGAGCTCAACTAAGAGGGTATATTGTATTATTCCCATTAGACAGATGAGGAAACTGAGACCTGAGAGGTTAAGCAACTTACACAAGAATGAATATTCAGCAAATTGTGGAGCCAGAAACTGACCGTAGCGTGGTATGGTGCTAAGGTCCATATTCTTCCCAATTCCAGATGGCGGCATCTCCCGCCTTTCAGGGCACAGAGGCCTCTTGCAAGCAAGTGACCATTCATCCGCTCACCGGGGGAGAAGTCAAACTGCCCTTAGAGTTGTCATCATGCAGACAGGCCGTGACTGAAGGTTTACCAGCTACTATTTGGGCCTCCTTTTTTTATCTGAAAACCAAGGGTCATGTGGCAATCATTTTCTTAAAGGGCTAGATAGTAAATCTTTTTCTTAAAGGGCTCTGGGACAGGGACA
>CAUYRT010039780.1:0-50879 GCA_963574885.1 Lepilemur ruficaudatus
ATGGTGTGAATGGCGCCCCCAAGACACAGTCCTCAGGGAAAAGTTGAGATGAGAATGACTAGTTGTGGGTCATTCATTCAGTCACTCAACACATACGTTGTGAGCAAATTTGCCTGTAGACCCAGCTACTTGGGAGGCTGAGGCAGGAGGATCGCTTGAGCCCAGGAGTTTGAGGTTGCTGTGAGCTAGGCTGACACCACGGCACTCTAGCCTGGGCAACAGAGTGAGATTCTGTCTCAAAAAAAACCAAAAAAACAGAATACATATGTTGTGAGCAAATATTAAATGCTGTTAAAAGCAAATGATTGTGCCTGGGCACTGAGGATATGGAGATCAATGACACAGCGTGCCAAGAGCCACCAAGGGGTACAATTCATATGCTAGTGGACCCCTGTAATAGTCTAGACAAGACATCATGAGAGCGCTGCAGATACCTTCAGGGCTCTGCAGGGCCTTGATGTTCCAGGCCCTCCATTTGTCTTCTCTCCTTCTTTCCCCCCTGCTATCCTTCCTTATCCATTAGCCTCCAGAAATGTGTGTTACTCATCCTGCCTTTGAGGTACCTCAGGCTCTTCCTGCCCTGAACTTGCTCTGTCTGGAATCCTAGATTGCTAAAATCCAAACAAGCCTCAGTGTCCCCAGTGTTAACCTTTGTGGAGGAGCTAAGGGATTGTCCTTGTCAATTGTTACAGCAAGTGGTGATTACATTCTCAGTAGAATTTCCAAAAGACTTCATGCCTCTCTTTTATGACATTTTAGGCTGTATCTGATATTTAGTTCAATCTCCTTATTTTAAGCTGTCACTGAGTCCCAGAGAGGTTATGTGATTTGCCCAAGATGACACAGCAACAGCTAGAACCAGGGCTTTAATTGGCACTCCTTCCTCTCTGCCTAATCTTCTTATTTCTTAGATCACAGCCAGCTTTCACAAATTTTGTATTTTGCTGTTACTAAACATTAGTGTACTTTCTCCAGCAGGTTCATGGCTCCAAATTTTAAGACACAGGCCGACAGAGTATAAGACAGATTATAGCATCCACAACAGGTAAAGGTTTAGATAAACCTCTAAGAAAATACTAAAGATGGGGGAAATATTAAAGATGCAGTCATTTAACTAAGGAAAGGAAAACCTGAGAAGACTTATAAGTATCTGATTTCTTAATCTCCACATCTACTGAGGACAGAATAAGAAAAAAATGGTAGCTGAAAGAATTCTAGCTCTTAGACAACTTCTTCATTCTAAGTATTTTAGAATGAGAAGCATTTCTACCAGTGGGAGCAGGAGACTCCCCCTCCTTAGGAAATTTAAAGAAAAACAGATGGAGAATGGTTCAAATACCTACACTGGGAAAGAGACAGGGCCAGTCGATCTCCCCATGTTGTCAGCTGGCCCTTCTTAAACAGCTGGTGCTCAATTATCCATGCCAGTAGAGGGAGCACTGAATGCTTCAGCAGGCTGGGTGGAATAGCATTGAGTCACAGATTTAGAAACTGCTCAGAGATACTATTGTACAGCTCAGGGTGGGCTCTAAGGAAAAACGCTGATTATCAGGAGTGGGATAATAGGTGGCTGTGTTTTCATGATTGTATTAGTTTCCTATTTACAAACTACTTAGTGGCTTAAGCCACACAAATTTATTATCTTACGGTTTTGGAGGTCAAAAGCTTAAAATCAAGGTGTCAGCAGGGGTGTGTTCCTTCTGGAGACTGTAGGGGAGAATTCATTGCCTTGCCCCTTCTAGCTGCTAGAAGGCTTTGGCTAGTGGCCCCACCATCCTCCATCTTCAAAGCCAGCAGCGTAGCATCTTCTTCTCTTCCTCCCTCTTTCTCTCTCCCAACCCCTGTCTGTCCTCCTCTCCCCCAATTGTCACATCTCCTTCTCCTACTTTGATCCTTCTGCCTCCCTCTTATAAGAACACCTGGAACCACCTGGATCATCCAGTATAATATCCCCATCTCAAAGTCCTTAATTCAGTCAGGTCTGCAGAATTCCTTTGACCATGTAAGATAACATGTCTACAGGTTCTGGTAACTAGGCAAGAGATCAAGAGGATGTGGGCATCTTCGGAGAGGGTCATTATCCAACCTACCGCAATGATCCTTTTATTGACAGTGAAAAATGATACCTGTCATGTAGATGCAGAACTTAGTTGTGGCTGATTAAAATTACTACATAGGGCAGATTAAATGGGAATGAATGTAACAAAAATGCCGGGAATTTATAACACTTTGCTGTTTTCAAAATATTTTTAAATATTTTGCTACCTTTTATCAATTCTAGGAAGTACATAGAGCAGGCAGTGTTACCTCCACATTGCAAATGTAGAAAGAGAGACTCAGAGAAGTGAATTGTATTGAGTTACATAGCTTACCTAGTACCTGGTCCTCTAATACCTAATCAACTAGATTTCTATTATCTGTCTTTTGAAGCATTCCTGGGAGATTTATCAGAATGAAATAAAATCAGGAAACTCACATCAGGATTTTTCACACTAGCTATCCTAATATTACATTTGGGACTCCACCTATTTAAATTTAAAATGTCAGCTTAAAAGAAAATCTCCATTTTCATATCCTTGGTCCCTGACATCAGAAGCTCTGTGTGTGTCTGTGTGTTTTAAGCTGGTAAAAATTTAAAAATAAGACAATGAGGCATAAATTTTTTTCATGGTAGAACGAAATGTCCTTTAAGGAAATATATTAATATATTAAGGATATGTGGTGTGACTACATATCTGGTAGTCAATTATTTTTTAAAAGTTTATGATTTATAATAACTTTGAGTACAATTTTTAAATTAATTATACTTCGGAATATTCTGCCTTGCTTTATGTTCCCTAGTTTGTCCCTAAAAGCTTTAGAGATAAGATGTGGGTAGGCCACATATTAAATATTCTTGAAAGAATAATATTAATAAAGGAAAATTTAATTTTTTGTTACATGTTTCTATATGTGAAATCATCTAGGGATCATATAGTGACTTAAGCTATAGTACTTACTTTTATTGAAGGATAAAACAGGAAAATTATGTGTAGAAAGTCCGCAAGGGGAAAATTACCTAAGTGAGTTTAAGAAAAACTCGGTTAAAAGTATTATTTGTTTAGGTGATTGTGATAGAAAAGCAAGAGTTTACGAAAGATATAACTCTAAAAACTCTAACTACTTTGAAAGTTCAAGATTCCTTTGGGGTTGATCATATTTCAAAGGCTTTTTTAAGGTAACAACAGCACGCATATTTGTACTTTCAAAAAAATCTGTATGCTGAAAAATTTGGGGGGAGAGAGGAGAAGGAATGTTTCAAAATGGCTTGAGGGCAATGTGATTTCTAATATTCTCTCTCCTTAAAGCCCTTTTGTTCTCTTCTCTCATTTCCATGACCTCTCCACCACCTCCCCACGCCCTATCTGTGACAGCTGTTGAACAGAGTAGCTTGGTTATAGCACTGCACCTTTGTTCCGTGTATCTAAAGATATTGTAGGTCCAGATCTGTGTCCAGGTGAGGTGGTGATGGAGACAGGAAGAGCTTATGTGGGTTGAATAGAGGTCAGCTAATGAGACCGGAGCGGGAATGAAGGATGCTTAGAGCATTGGTTTGGTTTTAAGGATGTTTCTGGTCAATTTCCTTCATCTTTTACTCTTTAGTATACCTTTTCATTAAGATTTATAGAGCATTACAAGTTGTCTCTATTGTAATAAGGAAGAAACACCTAAGTCATTGAAAAGGAAAGATGTGTATAAACTCCAATCCTAAATATATAAAATTCGTAACGTCTGTACTTTAGAATTGGAAAAGATACTGTGTACTGAAAGTATTCACTGATAGCCTGTGGAACTGGTAATTTAAAGTCACACTCGCTTTATGCTATAGTCAAAGAAGCCGACCTATTTAGAATGCCAGTCAAAATTTCCCCTGTGAATATATTCCTATCTGCTAATGTTACTGACATACTGTACTGACATAATCTCCAGGGCAACAAAGGTGTTTAGTAAAGTCCAATATTCTTACAATGTTCACATACAGTACCGTATTACATCCATGGAATATTGTTGCAAAGAGATCTAGAAAACTGCCTCTTCAGTAGCTGTTTGTATAGTTTTAAGCACTGGTTTTAAAAAAATAATGATAACTAGCATTTATTAAGAGCTTACTGTTATGAGACACTGTTCCTGAATCTTTATATATGTTATTTAATCTTCAACCCTGTGTCATAGATAGTATTATTATTTCCCTTTTACTGATGAGGAAACTGAAGTATAAAGAGTTTAAGGTCATGCACCTAGTAGACAGAAGTGAGCTTGGATGCCAGCCCAAACATTTTGGCTCCTGAGCTAACAGCCTTAACCAGCATGTTAGATCCAAACAAGTGATAGGACTTATAATCACAACTTATCTGTTTTCTCAGATATGCAACCAAATAAAATGAATAGTTCTTTAATTTTATTCTTGATAAAATTTGCCTAAGTGTGTACTAGAAAGCATCAGACATTTATTCACTGAGCTGCTAAGAAAAAGCTTGAAGATTTTAGGCCAAGTTGATCAGGAATAATATGATGCAATCGCATTGGGGATTTTTAAGCAGTTTCCTTGTCAAATGCTTCAATTCCCTAAAAGAAAGCAAATAACGATGAACCTTTTGAAAGGCATGTATAAATTTGTGTTTTAGAGCCAAGTATTTCAACTTCGCCTTATAGCTACCAATAGGCAAAGAAGCAGGTTTTCCTAACAAGTGTGTTAGTTCGTATCGTTAAGATTTATTTTTTCAGACCTACAGGTCAAGATCAGAGCCCCTCAGTCCCCTGCCTGTTGATCATGGTCTGAGCTGTTAGTAAGCAGAATATTAGATATGAAAGTTTTGAACAATGTTTTATAAGATGACTGTTGTAGGTAGCCCCTTGTGGAAATGTGGCATTCGACAAACAGCATGGCATCTAATTGAGAGATTGTGATCTTTACAAATGCCCAGGTGGGGTAGATGATATTTACACACTGAACAGTGATAGCAGACAGTGGATTCTTGATTTGAAAGTTGGTATCTGGAGTAATATGGAATAAAGATCTTTAAGAAATGATGCCTCGAGTTATTTTTAAGATGCCCTCCATCTTTTTTTTTTTTAACTCTAACATTTACTGTCTCCTGAGTTAACAAGAATTTATTCTTTCCCTCAGCAAGAAAAAAACCCCATTGTAACTAATATTTTATTTTTAATTTTGAGGAGTAGCAAAAAGAATAATAAGTTATAATTATAGCAAGCAACTTAACTCCTACATCAAATATGCATAACTGTCAGTCCCAGCAGTAATCCCGTTGTTAAGAATTTGTCAATTGTGTCAAGCTCCTCGTGTTGTGAGAATCTGTGCAGAATCATTCACCTTCTATGCATTCACTCATTCTTCTTTCTAGCAGTCAAATAAGTGAATTTAAGCAGAAATGCTTCATAGAATGCGTTGTAACTTAACTTGATAATAACTGTTTTGCTAAGGGAAATAAATTTTAGTTTTAGTATCAGCTGCATTTTGTAGTATTTCTTATTAAATATGCTTTAGAGGTGAGCGCATTTTTTTTGCTATCTAAATGCTCTCATGTTTTAAATCAGAAACAATAAGTGATGTTGCAAACGTGTACCGTCTTAGTCACTCCTGTGCATATTGTGTGTGCGTGCATCTGCGTGAGTTATGTTTTAACTAGGTAACTAAATGGTTGGAAATAAGAAAATGTGTTGTCTTCTTATAATAAGAGCTCTGTTTTAGTATATATAATTCCACTTAAGAATTTTTATTTTATGTTTTCATCTAGGTAAAGACTTTGAGCATTAAAGTAGGCATAAAAGCAAGACTTGCTTTTAGAAATTTATTCTTTTCTAAAAGGCCAGTTGTTGGCTGGTTTGGTCACTTGTTAGGCTGTAAAAGTGATAAGTTTAATAGATTTACTATAGTCATTATAACCTCATCGTTACAAAAATTTACAAAGTTCTTAACTGTGCCTTACATTTACTTTACCATTTCAAAATCTCACATAATAATATTCATTGACTTAGTGGTTTCTGAGATATGCTATGACTCTTGAGAGATCTATGACTAAAAGATCACAATGAAAATATTATTTGTACTCAGAAAGTAACCACCATTCATTGTCTCTAGTATGAGGAAGACATTTGGTAGCTGATTATAGGTGAAAAATGTTGTTGTGATTAAAAACAAACTTGGGTAATATTAAAAAGCAAAAAAAAAAAAAAAACCAAAAAAACACAAAAAAAACCTAGAAAAAAACACCAAAATCAACAGAATAAAGTACAAAAAGAAAAAAACCCTCTAAAATTAATATATTATTAAATTTTCATGTTAATCATTTCCACCTAAATCTAACCTAAACCATTTTCCAAGTATCATTCCCCAATTAGTTTAACTCCATATCATTGTAGTTTCTAGTAGTTTTAGCACTTATAAAATTATATTTGTCTTATTAGTATAGACTTTTTTATAGTGTGCTGTGTTGTGTCTTAAATGTTATTTTAAATAAATTAGAAACTGCTTGAGGATATGTCTGATGCATAACATAAGGTGAAGAAATGCCCAAAAGGCCTTTCAATGCTGAGCTTCTGTGAGGGTGCAGTTCTGGGTTTCTCTCCGGTCGCAATCCACACTCCAGAAAATGCTGTACTGTTTGAGGGCAGAGCCTGTTGATCTTACTCGCTGAAGTATTCCCAGTGTCTAGCATCACGCCCTGCGTTAGTCAGTCAGTGCTCAGAACTGTTTGTGGACTGACTGACTTACACACAGTAGCTGTAGTGTTACCGACTGCCTGCAGGTACAGCACGTTAGCCTTCACTAGTCCTATCCAAGAAGTAGATTCTAGAAGTATCGCTTCAAGTTCCACTTTGCATATTTTTGTAACCCAGCAAACAGCAGGTTTCTTTGTATTTGACACACCTGCAGAGTTGGGCCGGCAGCAGAGAGCCACAGTGCAGAGGGCTGAGGACAGAGACTGCCTTGCAGAAAGCGTCGTGTCCAGTTGGCTGCTGTAGTCTTTGCTCACTGTGTGGCTTAGAAAGCAAAAGGAGAAGAAGGCAGGGATTGGCGGGGCGGGCACTGTGCACAGCAATGTTGGGAGCTCAGCCAAAGGAGGGTGGAGCAAAGGATGACCGGACCTGAAAGCCCCCCAATGGGAGGAGGACTCCAGCCATTAGGCTTCAGGTCCAGAAAGGGCTCCCTTCCCTGAGAAGGGACCTGGTAAGAACTAGCAAAAGAAACAGAAGGGCCATGTAGACTGTGAGCCAGGGAAAAGCCTACTAGGAAACCAGGAGAACATGGGAGCCATGGGGGCTCTGGGGAGAGGCTGGGCCTGGTCATCTGAACTGGAACACTGAATTAGATTAATGAGAGTAACTGGTGCGGAGTCTACTAACTACTGATCTCAGGCAGCATCAGTAGCTCCTGCCATAGAGAAGGAGAAGGACTATAAAGGCTGAGGAGCAGACTGAGCCTGACACATTTCACTTTTTCTATCAGATACGCTAATTTATGGATACTGAACAGGCCCTCCCAGAGTTGTACAACCTAGTATATGAGGCACTAAAGCTGCATTATTATTATTGTTGTTAACTAGTGTTGATTGTTACGAGGTAACAATATATCTGTGTCTGCTTGGATCCTCACATTAACTCAGAGATAAGAAAGTACTATTTTAATCTCTATTTATAGATAAGAAAAATGGCACAGAAGGTAAAATGACCTAGTAAGGATCATACACTTAGTAAATGACAGAGCAGGAATAGGAATCAGGGTTTCCTGATTCTACTCTCTGATGCTTCTCCGCATGGTAGGGAATTAAACAATGCTGGTGGAAATAAACAATTATTTGAATTTGATTTCGGTTTTTCAAGCCATCTCTTTCAGATTTATCCCTACTTTTGCTACCTCTGGAAACCTGAAGGTCAAACAAATCATTAAAAAAAAAAGGATATATATTCTTACCCAACTTTTAGGTACATGCACTGAATAATAGTAACAGCTAAGACTTTTATGGTGTTTTTACTATGTTACATTGTTAATTCATTTACCCCTTGTAACAACACATTGAGGAACTGTAGCACAGAAAGGTTAAGAAACTTGCCCAAAGTCACACAGCAAAAAATGGTAGATCCAGGATGCAAAACCAGGTCTGGCTCTGGA
This sequence comes from Lepilemur ruficaudatus, assembly GCA_963574885.1. Lineage (NCBI taxonomy): Eukaryota > Metazoa > Chordata > Mammalia > Primates > Lepilemuridae > Lepilemur > Lepilemur ruficaudatus. The sequence goes on from CAUYRT010039780.1 coordinate 8,171, forward strand.
ACCCGTGTTTCCAGTCACTATATGGTACTGTCTGTCATGCTACTGTGGTTAACAACTTACAGAGCTGTGGGAATTTCACGGGTGGCTGCCAGAGGCAAACTATTTTCTCATATAAATAGCTTTCCTCTTAACCACTTTAAGTTATTTTAAACTACCTAAATCACCTTAAGATATTTTTTCTTATGTATAACGATTTTGAATATCTACCATTTACTGATTCCTTCAGAGTAGGCTTGGTTTCTGCATATTCCATCTGGTGCTTGAAAATCTGAAGCATTTTTGGATCAATCTTAGTTACTTAAAACAAAACAACAGAGAACATTTTGAATATTTGCAGATTGCTCAGTGAAGGTGTTAGGTTTGTGTTATCTCAGTTGTTCCTGGCTTTTTGTTGAGTTTTTAACTGAAACTCGATTGTAGACTATGCTACTTCTACAGTCATGTTAATGAACACAACATGGCAGCTTGGTATTATGAGGCCGTGGCACAAAATAATCTAAACAAAGACACGTGGACAGTTAAAATCAGATCAAATGCTTATAAGTAATATCAGATCGACGGAATGATGCTTAAGATACTAACTCAGAGACATGTGCTTATTATATTATTTCCATACCAGAGTATAGTAATCAGGGAAGTGTTCGCCAGAAGGTGAGTGGTAACCAACCAGTAGTGTCACACTTGGGCATGTCTTTGACGATGCTTTCTCTAGGCTTCTTGCACAATGGCACATGCAGCCATTTATTCCATCAGCAAATAGGCTGTAGCATATGTAGAGTTGGCTAAGGGTCCCCCAACCCCATGGCAGAGCTAAACAAGCCCTCTCTGGCTACTAGACCAATTGCCCAGTCTCTTGAGAGAAGTGGCTGATATCTTCCCCCCTGCTTTTACCAGTCAGTGCACAGAAAGTAAATTCCAGACGCTTCCTATCATCCCCGTGACATTCTGCGTCTCCTTGCCATTTCTGTCTTCCTCAGTCTCCTGCACTCTTCCTTTCCCCAGGGAGTTCCCACTCGGCAGACTCTGCTCTATCCTGTCCTCTCTCCGGTGGCCCCTGCACCTTCTTGCTTTGCATGAAGACTCGCTCTCTCCTAAGGTCTCCCACTTTCTCAGCAGCTCTGTCAAGCGCTGTCTCTTTTCTCATGCATCCTCCACACGAAGAGGCTTTGTGTCCTTGTAGTTTCCTGTTGTTACTTTAAGACTGATTCCTCTGCCTTCTTTTAAAATCCTTAGCTCCTTTGAGGTGAAGGCTCCCTGACTAACTCACCCTGCCACCAGCCAACGTACCAGCCAATCTGTCTCATCCCTCTAAGACTTTCGACCTAGACCACATCCTCTCTCAGCCCTCAGCCCTACTGGAATCAGGGGTGACTTCAGTCCGTGTAGGCCGTGTAGCCAACACTCCGGCCTCTCGGACCCTTGACCTCTGTATCTGCACTGACCTTCTCCCCTCCACTGTCCACCACCCACTTCTTTGATAACATTTTGGAAGTTTTTATCACCAAGAATGGCTGCTTCTCCACATCTGCTAGTTCAGGCATCCCGACTCGCTGACCGTGGCTCTTTTGCATTCAGTTTACTTGTTTGCTTACACCATAATGGACTGTCCTTCAACCTACTCAGAACTACTGACCACTCTAATTTCCCAATACGTTAGCTTGCTCCCTCCCGCTGCTTATTAACCTCATCAGATTCCATAGTCACAATCTCAACTGTTGAGCAGCTGTTTAAGACAGGGCACCCACGGATAGTCAAAACAGCACAGAGGAGGGAAGGGGTTGTTTTTACGAAGAAAATTAGAGTATTGTTGCCAAAAGATGGGGGAAGGGAGGCCAGATGGGCCAAAACAACCAGTGCAAAATCTTGAAAGATTGAGTTATTTAGATTATTTAAGTTATTTCTCTGGTTTTCTATTAATGTTCCACCAAAATGTACATGCTATCTCTTTCCAAATGAAGCCAGAAATCTTGGCTCGGAGTTCTCATACAGAAAAAAGCTTCTACTTCGCTATATACACAGGCACTCTGTGTTCTCCCAAATTGGAATGGCTGAGGATATCTTTTCTTAAGGCTGAGAAAACATATGGGCGAAAGTATGCTACTTCTCATCGTCTGTAGCCTCTTTACAAGACATCTGCTACAACATTTTTTGTTCTTGGATCATGGACTGTTGTTTGCCAATTGTTTTCATAAATATTAATCTTTGAAATCTTGACTGACATACAAGTTGTTCTTTTGGGATTCTTTTCTTCTTTTTTTTATTTAGATGTACCATCTTTAAATCCTTGTGCCACAGTGCCATGAAACAGGATTTTTCTTAGGAAAAATTCCTATTTTAAAAGTGTGAGCCATATAATGTCTAATTCTAAAACTTGTGATTTTTTTTTTTTACATTTATATTCTCCTTTCTTTTACTTAACTAAATGTATTGCCATTGGAATAATGCTTCTGCATTAATTTTGTAAAAAAGAAATCTTTTATTTCAGCTCTTAAAAGCACCTTAGGAAAACATCTAAACTCAGCTTCCTCAAGTTGATATTTAGGCCCTTCATTTAGTCCCAAGATAGATAGCTGTTTCTTCTTTGTGTGAAACTAAGAACTAAACTATAGAACTGAATCATGATTTTGAACTGTACTATAAATAGTGAAGTTCTCCAGTGGCATTTGTTGCATGTTAATGTCTAATCATACCTTTGCATGAGAAGATGATTGAAAAATCTGCAGTGGAAAATACAATTAGCACATCTTCCACCAAAGGGTATTATTGAACAACCGTTGATAAAGTTTTGCTGGACTTCTGTGGCCTCTACCATACTCTAAGCAACACATATAAAGCATTGTAAGTGCTACATGTAACATTTTTATTATGTATGCTACCTCATGATTTGTTTGACTGTTACCTCTAGGGATCAGTAATTCAGCACATTTTAAATTATTGCAATCATTGCTCAATTAATGCAACAGTCTTTTATTGACACATAATTGTGCATATTTATGGGATACAGTATGATGTTTCAATACGTGTGTGCATTGTGTAATGATCAAATCAGGGTATTTGGCATATCTGTCACCCCATACACTTATCATTTCTTTATGGTGGGAACATTCAAAATTCTCTTTCCCAGGTATTGTGATATATACAATATCGTTAACCATATTCACCCTATTGGGCAATAGAACGCCTGAACTTATTCCTCCTATTGAAATAATTTTTGAGAAATGTTAAGAATGAAAAGTGCTTCACACAGATACTTGATCTTAAGGCCTGTTAACAAAGATCATCAGTTCATGTGAAGCCAATGATGTAAAACATAGCAAGTGAGTAATTTGGAAGGAAGACTTTGATCACAATGCCGTAGTATCTTTTCTTCCTTAGTAAACTACTTGTTCTTAGTAAATTACCCGTTCAACCTCTTTTTTTTTTTATTTTACATTTTATTTTTCAGTTAGTGAAATGACCACAAGTTTTTTGTTGTTGTTGTTTTTATTTTTTGGTTTTTTTAAAATTACATTATAAGATCTTGGGAGGGAAGCTCTATTCTCTGGTTTTCATAAGAGGTTTGGGTTTTCTTTTCCTTCCTTTTTGTGGTTTTTTTTACTTTAAAGCCAGAATACTCTATCATTAAAGGAGAGTTAATAAATTGGAAAATACAGTTACTCATTCTTATATGATGAAATTGTTATTTCTTCAGCTCTATCTAGAATCATGTAAAATTTATTTTTAGAGTAGGAGAGACTTTATGTCTTGTTCTCTTTAAAGGCGGGCTATGTCAAGGATTAGGAATTTATCTCATAGTTGAGATCAAACACAGTTTCCTCTGAGATCTCTTGGCAAGTGTCATCTCTCTCCTACATCTGCCATTTTCCGAGAGTAAAATGAGATTCACATGTTTGCATACCATCTTGCTGATTCTTGCCAAGGATACTTCCTGGAAACAGCATACTGAATATTTCTGTAGTGCCTCTATTTTAGGGAAAAAAGAAGATATTATAAAAATTTGGAACTATTCTGTGATTGAGCCAGAAGCTCAGGAGCAGGTGAAGGATGCACTCCAGGAAAGCCACTGCCATGATGGCCAGTGACTCCACATGCTTAGGAAGATGGACATGTTGAGCCCTGTCCCTCTGGGCCAGAGATTAGGCACCAGGGAGAGGATTATTTTGAAAAAAGCCTGATCTCTCTTGTATGGTTTTAGTTGGATAACCAACACCTATGGAGAACCTGCCATGCATTATATCATACTCCGGGAAGATAGAAAGAAATGAAATGATGCCACCTGTATTAATTTGTAGGGTTGCCATAACAAAGTGCCACAGATTGGGTAGCTTAAACAACAGGAATTTATTTTCTCACAGTTCTGAAGGCTGGAAGTCAGAGATCAAGGTGTCAGCAAGGTTGGTTCCTTTTGAGGGCCAGGAGAGAAGGATCTGTTTCAGGCCTCTCTCCTTGGCTTGTAGATGGCCATCTTCTCCCTGTGTCTTCACAAGGTCTTCCCTCTGTGCATGTCTGTGGCCAAATTTCCTCTTCTTATAAGGATACTCACCAGCCATACTGAATTAGGGCCCACCCTAATGACTTCATTTTAATTTAATTATCTCTTTAAAGACTATTTTGGAATACGGTTCTATTCTGAGGTACTAGGGCTTAGGACTTCAACATACGAATTTTTGGGTGGACTCAATTCAGCCCATACCATCACCTCAGTCTTCAATCCATTTATGGACAAGACATGTGCAAATGTTTGCTGCATGTGCTTCTCTTGTGCTCATTTTGTTGAGGGCAGCCAAAATGTAATGAACAGATTGGTGGCACCTACAAACAGATTTAGGAAGTTATTTCTAAACATTGTCATTTGAATGAGTCTAAACCAACAGAAGAAACATAGAAAAGGGGTTTTGCTCTCCTCTTGTTTCATCTTTAGATTAATGCTCACAGAAAACAATCGATTGGCATAAAAACTCTTGTCACAATGAGAACTACATATGTAGATGTAGAGCATAAAGTTGAAAAACCTGAGTGGTTCTGAATGAACAAAATGGGGAAAATTTAAAAATTTGGTAGAATCATGTTTATGATAGTTTAGCCTTGGACTGACTTAGTCCAGTTTTTTACGAAGCATTTTTTGACTGTGTTTCAGTACGATCGTGAACAACTGCATTTCAGATACGATCTTTGGAGTTTTCTATTTGCTAAAAATTAAAGAGTTAATCTGGAACATCATTGTATCAATTTATCGTTCTGGTCCTCTCATAGCAGAACATACACTCAGAATCTTTCATTGAAAAATGTCCCTTTTCTGGGGGAGTATTTCATACTGGTTACAAGTTTTTTTAAACCACACATACACGGTTTTACTATTATTTTTTGGCAAGTGGCCAGTTTTTAAAATGCTGGTGATTCTTTCTAATACTCATATAAAGTGAATTTTAAAAAATGTAAAAGAAACAAGAATGCTACATTTAGTCCATGATACAGCCAAGCCTAAATGGCTTGCACCTGTATTTGGGAGATAACGATGAAGTCATAAATTCTCATTATTTTAAGAAAGAAAACAACTCTTATCATGGTATTACTTTTGTAAATATCCTGGTTTATAGAATATTTTTCTGATATTTTAAGGCAGCATTATTTTATTTTCTTAGATGTAAAGTTTTTCTATTTCTAGTGTGTTTTAAACCAGTTTTCTCATGCCAATAAAAGGAGAATAAGCAGTATCAGAAAAATAAACTTGAAGATACATTTACAAAGTAATTCCTTCTCTCCTTAAACAAGTGTCTATTACATAGCTAAATTAGGATTATTGATCACTTTTATTTTGATGCTGGTGTAGTCTTTCCCATGAGGTTCTAAGTGATGGGTTACATCACTAATTACATAAGAAAAGGGAGTTTTCTTGGATCGTTCAGATATACATTTATACATATGTGTAAATGCAATAAACATGAAGCGTAGAACAGGATAGCAGAAAATCAAATGTGTACATGAGAAAATACCAACTGTTAAAAATAAGGCTGAAATGCACTATTCCGGAAATGGAGAGGCAGTCTCACCTGCGTAAGAACATCAGAGCATTGCTGTTGATGTATCACAAAGCTCAGAGGAGTGAAAAATATCCAGGAGCATTTTTCTAAACCAATATTTATACCTGTATACCACTGAATTTCTCTAAATTTAGTTTTTACTGAAGGTTATTACACATTACCAATATACGTGGTAAATAAATAGTTAACAATAGGTTATAGACTTTAACATGAAAATCTTTTGTCTGATTTTATTGTTCACTGCTGTTATTTTCAGTACGTTCATTGAAACATCTTACGTGCTTAATACTGTAGTGTATACACTTGTTTGTACTTCACATTGGCTCAGATGTTTCAGTGGGCAGAATGCGATGAAATGCATTAGGAAAGTCCAACGAATATTTATGGTAATCCAAGGAAACCCAACACAAAAGTGGACTTGCTTGGTTCCCAGACATCTATCTTTTATCGTACTCTTGAGGGTATTTACGATAAAAACAATTTGCTGTAATTGATTTATTTTACCAAGTACACTTAGCATTCAAGTGGCTATATCCAAACCTAAAATTGTTCATAGTTCAACACTAAAAGTGGGCTTAAATTTAATCACATAAGTTTAACCCTAAAAAGATTTATTTTTCATTTTTATCTCTCAACTCTTTTTTGCTGAATGTAATTTTTTATGACTTAATATTTACAAACTAGACAGCATGCATTAAGAGAACCCAAAATAAGAAAAGAAAATGGCTCTGCAAAGAAGTATTTCTTTCTTCTCTGAATTGATTGCTACTATCCCATGTAGATATACTAGTGTCTGATGAGCCATGCAAACATGGGCTTTCTACACAGAACCATATTCATATCATTTAAGAGCCCGATGGGGGAGAAGTTAGGTTCTGAGACTGACCTCAGAGAATCCTACACTAGGCACAGTTCCTAAAGTTGGAAGGAGAAAGCAGGAGGCAATTTGTGTAAAGATTATGACTGTGTTGATTCTAGTAGTTCATAAGCCCTACTGGTGGGTCAAAGAACAACAGAGTCTTCCTCCTACATTTATTCCTGATTCATCAGGAAAGTCAAAATCTCCAGGATTAATGCGGAAAATGACCCTCAGTGAACAATATCGTTAGAAGATTATTATTGTTGGCAACACAAACAATGAGTTTCCAAAATGCAAACATGAATACAAGAGAATGACTCAAATAATTTAAAGTATTCTGTGACCTCTGGGTCTGTCTTTGAAGACTTCAGATGTATATTTAACAAAATTCCGGAATAAATGGTTGAGAAGTTAACTGATTTTCTGACCCCATATGAATGAGAAAATAGAATATCATCTATAGTTTCTTGACTGTATTACAACCATTAAAAATGAACTTAGTCAGTCTGACTCTGTACACAGACTAAATATGGCATTGAAAGTAACCTTGGTCAGGGCGAAGAGTGCTGGTCTGGGACATTGGGACTCTCGCTACATCCCATATTGGCTGTGGGATCACAGGCCCCTTGGCTGTCACCTGTGTCATCTGTCAAGTTAAATTAAAAGCTAAAGTTGAGCCAGGTAAGCTTTTGAGATGTTTTCTACCATGCTTCCCTGATTCTCCTTCCATTTTCTGTATTTAGATTCTTAATATGTTTACAAAGCACATAAATTCCTTTTCAGAAATACTGGAGAGTAGACTTAAGCTGCTCCACAAGATTATAAGGCAAAAAAAAAAAATCAGTTGAATGCCTACTATGTGCCAGGAACTATCCTAGCTGCTGAAGATACAGTAGTGAAAGAAGACAAAGTTATATGAAAGGACAAGGTCTGTTCTGGTATGGAGCTTACATTCTGGTGGGTGAGCAGATGATAAACAAATAAATATTAAATAAACAAATATAGGTCAGGAAGAGGGAAATGCTGTGGTGAAAAACTATAATAGCCAACATGCATCGCATGTTTATAAGTCCTGGAAATCCTTTTTAAGGATGTTAGATGTGCATTATATGGATATTTAATCCTACAGTAACTCTGTGAGGTAGGTATAATTTCAAGCTCCATTGTACAGAAGACAAGACGGAAGTAGAGAGAGGTTGGGTTATTTGTCCCATGTTCCACAGACAGAACCAGCTGGTAACCCAGCTGGCGTCAGAACCCAGGCAGTGTGGTTTCTAGAATCTCTACTCTTTAATACTAAATTACTCTGCTGGCTGTTTCAGGGTACAAGTAGGGCAAGAAGCTGGGAGAGTGACAGACATCTGTGCTTTGCAGGGAGTGTGAAGATAATGCCTCTTTGACAAAGTCGTATGTGACAGAGACCAAGGAAGGTGAGGGAACGGGACGTACAGACGTTGTGGGCAGAGGAGATGGCGCGTGCCAAAGACCCGAGTTAGGAGCTGGCTTACTGTGTGTTAGAAATGACAAGGAAGCCAGTGTGGCTGGAGAGAGGGTAGTGACAGGTAGCACTAGGCTGTGAGACCAGAGAGGTGGGAGTGGGGCCGGATTGTGCAGGGCCTTTGCAGGACGTGGCAAGGACCCTATTTTTTTCCCCAGGGTTAGACAGGAGGCCATTGGAAGGTTTTGAGTATGGGAATAGGTTAAATCCGATCTATGATTTACACAAACCACCATGCCTGCTGTGTCGAAAGCACGCTTGCGAGGGACAGAGTGAAGCAGGGGGACTTTTTAAGAAGGGATTGCGGGCATCTAGGTGAGACAGGAAGGTGGCTTGGACCAGGGTGATAGCAGTGGCAGCAAGATGCTGTAGACGCTGGACAGACATACAGGGAAGTTTGAGTGGACGGGTTTTGCTGGTGGATTGAATGTGAGATAAAAGAAAGAGGAGTCAGAAATGACTCTAAGGATTGTGGCTGCAGTAACTGGAAGAAAGGAGGTGCTATTTATTGTGATGGGGAAGATGATAGGAGGGATCTTACCCTCCTGTGTGTCCCCAGTGCTCAGCACAGCAAATAGGTTTAGTGCATAGCTGACTAGTTAGGCACAGAATTATTCCAACGCCTGCCAGTTTTTGTCAAACAAATACAGAAAGCTAAGGCGATGAAGTTTAGCCAAGAAACCACATCTCCTTTACATAATATTTTGAGTGTCCAAATGGCAGCAATATAAAAAGGAAAAATGCAGTTTTAATGTGAAGGAAGATTGAATCTCATGAGCAATGAACCTGAACATAAGAAAGATAAAACTTAAAGTTTCATTCTTCTACAATGTGTGGAGTAATTCCCAGCAGGTTTTTGGTGACCAGGGAAGAAATGTTATTTCAGTACAGCTCCCTCCTTGAGGTGTTCATGCAGATGGGCGTTGTTATAATAAATGACTAAGGAAGACTATGGAAGAAGACGTGATAGGAGAGATATTTTTCTGGGATAGACGCAGTGTTCCTAGAACACACAAGTGTGTTGGATCTTATGTTACGTTCTATAGCCCAAAACAAAAATTCAACACTCTATGTGATTCCATTTGAAGCTATTTGTTAGTGTTAGGGCCTGAGGAGGCCCCTTAAATAGCATCCCTCTCCCAGGATTTGGAACAGGTGGGAGTCATAGGAGTCCTTTGGGTGAAGATCAAAATCTCAGCTTAATAACTGGAATATCCAACTGGAAAACATGGCTTTAGATCCGTGGATGTGTTTGCTAATGTTTTCTGCCCATCTAATAGCAATCTCAGACTCTCCCAAAGCCTCTTAGAGTGTGGCAGAGAGCAGTCCAGAATATGCCTGCTCTTGTGTTCGGGCGGAACCCAGAGGAGACTTTGCTGAGCATCTCCTATTCCTTCTTTCCAAATCACCGATTACATAAGATTCTTCCCCTTTTCTGGGGAATAGTGAGTGAGGGGGCAGAGAGAGGTCAAAAGTGTCACTAATCAAAGTACCTTCACCTGGGACACATGAGGTGCAGAGAGAGGCACTTCCCCACTGACCTCTCTCCTTTGAGAGCTTTCTCTCATTACATAAGAAATTTTCATTGCTTTTGTCCGTGCTAAGTTCACTTTTCTATGAGAAATGCTACATGCGGGTACTCCTTGCTTTGTAGTGTAGGAGCAGTAGGTCCTAACTTGTTTTCCTGCAGAAACATATCTGATTAATAACAAGCCTTCAGTGTTGGCATCTCACTATGTGCTCCTGCTAAACTATACATTACTCCTAGTTTCACTGGTGCTAAATCCTTTCTTTTCTCTGTGAGATTGACAACCAATAGCATCGGTGTGTTTCAGTCAAGACCATCTAAAGAAAATTTCTGTAAAATGAATATTTGAAATTGATTATGCCAATAAATCTTTCAGTATACCTGCATTGAAAGGGATTCATTCGATTTATATTCTCAAAAATGCTGAATGTTCAGCAACACCAGAATCATATTGATCGGTGGTATAATGTTTAATATAATTTTCAGAATTTGATGACACTTTTAGACATTCTATTCATCATCATTAACAAACATTTATCAAAGGCCTTCTTCAAAGTACAATACCAAGTTCTGAGGCACCAAGACTCATCAGTTATCTGTCCATAAGACATTTGTACTCCAATGTAGAATGCATGCCATGTGAGTACATGTGAAAAGTAAATAATAGAAGTCTGTACTACCTGGTAAGTGGATTATACAGGTGTTAGAAGCAGAATGTTAAGTCATGTACCAAAGATATTTTTGATAGGTTTGGGATGGCTACAAGCCATTTCCTAGGAATTATTCATAAAGCTTGAGACACTGGAAGTGAGTGTTACCATATCTTTCCAGGAATCAATCATTGTGGGCTGTTTGGTACTAGGAAATTTCATGAAGGAGGTAGAATTTGAGCTGGGCCTCAAATATCCCAAGGACTGAATGTTGGTGCTTTCCTCCCCTCTCCCTGCATTCCTCTTATTAGTAAATAGCATCTCCATCCACCAAGCTGCTCAACAAAAACCTTAGGTGCATTCTTGCTTGATTCCTCCTTACCTCCTCCCATATGGCAAAGGCATCAGCTAGTCTGTTGATTTTACCTATAAATGTATCTTGACTGTACCCAGCTGCCTGTCGCCCTGCCACCCTGTCCTTGTCTAAACCCGTTACCCCACCATCGTCTCCTGCTTGGGCTAGCACAGGACCTTCCAGCTCTTCTCTCTGCTTCCATGGTTTGTAACCTCCAATCCCTTCTTTCCATACAGTAGTAGTTGTAAATCATAAATCAGGTCATGTCATTCTCCTGTTAAAACCCTTTGATGTTTTTCTGTTGCTTTTTAAAAGAAAATTCACATTTCTTACCAGAATCAATAGGGCCCTGCATGCTCTAGCTTGTGCCTCCTTTTCAACCTCTTTCCCTTATTTTACTATAGTGCAGCACAGTGCTGTCCTTTCTGTTCCTCAAACAGGATCATCTCTTTTCATTTAAAGGTTTTTCATTTACTGTTCCTTCTGCCTGTAATGCTGTTCCTCTGGTTCTATTTGTCAGGTCTCAGTTCTAGTGTCACATTCTCAGCTCAAATGACTTTCCTGAAAACCTGATTTGAAATAACTTCCACCAGTTCTTTGCTATTGTAACATCCTATTCATTTTTTTTCATCATAAGTTTTAGGAAATGCACACACCAAGTTTTCTTTTTGCTGTTTACTTATTGTCTCCCACAATAGATCTGTAACTTCCATAAGGGTAAGAATCTTATTTATTATTCCATTTGCAGTGCATATCACAGTGTCTTGGACTACCCAATAAACATTTGTAAAAATGAATGAAGAATGCAGCTTATACAAGGGCTGTCCAGAAAGTATCCAGCCACGCAACCGTTCTCGTTATTTTAACAATGGCTGGATACTTTCCAGACAGCCTTTGTGCAAGCAGAGGAGCAATGAAAGGGAGCTGGGTGAGAGTGTGTGCGAAGAGCTGGAAATGGAGTGTGCATAGCATTGTAGGGGGCAATACCTGAGTTCTTCTCAAGAAACTGGCAAAGCCTAGCAGGAATGTTGGTAGTGGTGACCTGGGTTGGAGGTTGGGGCCTGGGGCTGAGTTATAGTGGCTAAAAGTAAGATAGTCTAAGTGGTAGGTACAAATCATATTTAAAGAAGGAAACAGGGGATTAACAGAAGTGCCATATTAAGCAGTAGGTCTGATAGGGTGAGGCCAAGGTTGTAGGGAGAAAATACCAGACAACATCTGGAACAGTATATAGTGCGGACTCTAGGGGGTAAGTGAAAAGTATTCTCTTCAGAATGAATGTGGTTTGTGAACAAATCCAGAGCTCTGTTCTTGTTGGTAGTAATCCTGTTGATACGGTGCAAAGTTTTGTTTCAATAGTACTGGGATATAAATTTGGAGCATAAAAACTAACTTATAGAGAGTCTTAAAGTCAAAGCTGTGGGAATAGAATTCACCTTGCAGTTTCAACTTGGAGTTACTGAAGGAATACTTTTGACCAGGGAGTGACTCTCTCAGGTTAATCCTGCTGTGATATTATTGGTGGGAAATGCTGTAGGCAGAGAGGTCAGTAGGAGAGGATAGTAGCTGTCCAGGTGGGAGATTCTGAAATGTATTTGTAAGACTGTTTTACTGAAAACGGATGGACTTTATTTGCCTGTCATATATCTGAAACTGAAAAGTATGCAAAGGAAGTTGTTATAGAACAAAGGACATGAAGACCTGGATTTTGGGAAGCTTTAGGAATAGAAAGGTTGGCAGGGCCATGGAGTATTTCTCCTTTGTTATTCCCTGTCTTACATGCCCACACTTTCCTCTTGGAAGTGATGTTCATATTTTACATTGAAATCTTTGGAAATTTCTTTTTCCTCCCTCTTCCCTGAAACAGTAAAATGGACAGAGCCTGTAGAGCTGGGCTGTAACATTCCAACTCATCAGTAGGTGTCACCATCTCACAAATGATTTATCCTACTCTGTGCATTGCTTGTGTTCAAAGCTTTAAATTATATAAAATAAAGGTTTTATTTTGTCCTATCCATATTTTGAGCTCTCACTTCATAATTGTAAATAATTATCCAAGTCACATGAGATCAAAACAAATTTTTTCTAAGTCCAGATACAGTAACATGGTCACATTTTATTTAGAATTCTGTTCATTAGTGATACTTTAGTACAATTGATAACCTGCTTAATTTTAGCTACTGTAGCATTATGTTATTTATTTTGATAATATTTTAACATTTTGTGGAGATTTAAATACATCTCAGAGCCAGAAAACATATGCTTTGTGTACTTTGTTTTTATTTTTTTGTTGTTTTATATGTCTTAATTTTTTCTCTAAATGTAGTATTCCTGTCATTACAGAAAGTTCTATTAAACAGCCCTGATATGGTTTAAACTGATATCCTTTTGTTTTTTAAAAAATCTGCAGACATTGTCATGCACCTGAGTTCAGGATCTTGTACATACATATGTTTTTAATAATTTTAAAACAAAAGATGGGTAAGAGTTTATTTAACTTGTATTTCATTATCCATTTGAGAGATAGTTTTACGTTAGGGCAAAACATTAGCAGTAAAATGGCAAGAAGGCAAAGGTGAGTGCTTAGGTATATATAAAATGGCTTAATATTTACAAATCTAATAACATTACTTAAAAACTAGATATTCTTAGTATTCAATAATTATACATATTCTGATTGATCCCTGCAGATGAAAGGATGACTGTATGAGGCTCAGAATTTATAGCACCCCTTGTAACTCATATTCAGGAATAGCTAGCTCATGTTTGACAATTGTTTATATTCTATGTAATGTCTTCAATATATTATTCTCACACTTTTCCAATTTGAAAATTAGTTTGAAATGGCAGGGATAATATTTTAATAAATATCCTTAATCATTTGAAAGATGGAATATTTGATGTTTGCTTTGTCTGTTGCTTGCTTAGAAACCTCAGTGTTGTATGTGTCTTGTATCCTGATATAATCATGTGTGCTGTATGACTGGTTTTAATGAACTGTTTCTACCGGTAGGGAAATGGTCCCTGTTTTATTTGCTGCTATGAAAGTCCCAAAACATGTGACTCTACATGTGAACACTCTGTGCAGATTAAAGCTGCAGGGCATGATTGGAGGAGACACGGACTGCCAAGCCACTGAGGCGGCTCTGCCAACAACAGCATGTGATTATGTAACGCCTGCAGTGTCTGGCACTGTGCTCCACTGGAGACACGTCACGTGTTGTGCAATGCTCTTGGCCCTGAAATTCAATTAGATTGCTTTGAACGATCCGTGAGTCTGCATGAGATAAGCTTTTACTGCTCTACACTAGAAAGCAAATGGGTTGATTAGCTGCACATAAATTGATAAATTGCCATTGTAATTCCAGCAAGGATATTTGCATTATGTATACATTGTCACGCCCCTGAAGAGCAGAGTTTAAGCATTATGTAACCTGGATAAATAATGTGGGAGAAACAAAAAAACTCCAGCCCTCACAACTAGAGAAAAATATTTGCTTACAGACAAGTAGCAGATTTGAAAAAAAAAAAAAAAGGTTTTGCCATTGTTTTTGAGAATCTGCTTAAAAGGCTGCCAATATTTTTTTTTCCGATGCCATGATCTATGAATGAGAATACAGAAATTGATACAGTGATAATTTGGTAGGGAGAAGGAAGATGAGTGAGAAAGAATTTTAAATTGTGAGTTCAGATGGCCTTTTAATATTCAGCAAATTTATTTTCTTTGTGAGATTGCAGCTGATCAATTTAAGGAATTGCGAATCATCAGAAATTAACCTATTTTGTCTGGCTGAGACTTCTTGATATCTTTTCACAAAAGTAGACCTGGGATGGAGGAAGGAAGGTAATAGATGTTGAGAAATTGGGGCCTGGAAAAGAAGAAAAAGATTATTATTATACTAGGGGCTTAAAGTGCTCCTGGGAAACAACCAAAATCAATGATGTGAGCTTGGCTTTCCCAGCTGCCTCTACCCCCATTTTCCTCCAAATAGGATTTAAGTTTTCAACCAAAAGCCCTGGCAAGAAGTTGATATTCATTGGAATTGTTTGGACACTGAATTGAAACCAATGGCACTGAAATGTTATGCAGAGTCCTTCCATTTTGTTATATCTACAGGGATTAGGTGTGCATTTCTTTTGTGATTTTAGGTAGAGTAGTCTTGAACTACTAGCAAACTACTGTAGCAAAACCGGTGGTGTCGTGGTTTTTAACCTGTTTCTCGTATCCTTTGAAAATCTTCTTAGGACAAGAATTTGCTTAATGTAATCGTATATCCTTACTTCTGATGTGAGTGGATGTTCATGAGTGGGGGTGTTTGCTGACATATATTAAAACCCAGATTTTAACAAATTTTCATTTTAATAGATTATCTAAATTATGTGCGAGATTTAACATTGCACGTGTACTTTCCCATTCATTTAATTGTTGTAACTATCTGCTGTGGTTATTATTATCCCATTTAACCAAAGGGAAAACTGATGCTTGGAGGGGGATCGTGAGATGCTCGGGGTCCCACTGCTTGGAGGTGATGGGATGTGGGTTCCAAAACAGATCTTAAGTGTCTTTGCCCCACTGTGCTAATTGTCCCCAAATGCTATTCCACAGACAGAGCCAAGTTGGCCCTGATTTCAATGAAATTGTGATTTATTATGCCTAGAGTGAAAGTCTGGGAGTGTTTAGTTTTACAATAATTTCCCAGGTGAGTCTGATGTAAGAGCAGGATTGGTGGCTACTTCATGTCTGATACTCTGAACTATAGAGATAGCACTTGAACATCCCATTTATGCTGTGTGTGTGTGTGTGCGTGTGTGTGTGTATAGAGAGTGTGTTCATTTTGCATATTCAAATCAAACTGTAAAAACATAGTTCATTCTTTTTGTTTCTTGGTAAAACTTTAATAGAAAATATATCTTGCTAGAATAGACATAAAATATTCTGTGGCTAACATTGTAGTATTTTATAGTAGTCAAAAGAATATAGTGGGAAATGTAATTCATTGTATGACATCTGCTATAAAAAGGCTAGCCTCCAGGTCTTAAATTGATGCTAGCTGGTGTAACTTTGTTAATGCGTGAATTCAGAGTTGGTTTAATGAGTTGGTGACTGACGGATAGCTCGTTATCATCATGAATGTAACTTGCTGCTGCATCTTTACAAAATAATATAAAGGAACTAGCTAATCACCTACCCTACCATAATTGAGTCTGTTTTTTGTGGTGTTGTTTCTTTTTCTGTCTGCATCTTTAAAAGATGGTATATGATCCATCACTGTTGGGGATGGGGCTCCCTGAGTGTTTTTCCTTTCTTCATCTCATCCCTCCACCTGTTTTGCAAAGATCATCTTGTTTTGTACCGCAAGTATTTATTTTAAAGGAGAATGTTTGAAAAGGCCAAATTAAGACTGTGAACCTTTCTGCTTCATGACCAAAGAAAGCATCGTATGACTCAGTCTTTGGGAAGACTCCAGAGGGGTCTGAATGCATGTAATGAGTCTGAAAAGTTTTGACAGTAAATAACAGGATACATGCAACTTTGCCCAACAAGTACTTTCTAGAAACACATTCTTAATGGTTCAACTGTCATAGTGCATTACCAAGTACATGCTATCTATTGAGGCATTTTCCCTTAAATTTTAGTGTTTATATTACATAATCAATAGAAATTACTTTTTCATGAGTTGCACATACAAAAATAAAAAATAGTAAGGTGTTTTATGGTTTTCTGAACTTCAGTCATGAGTGAGTAAACTTTTTATTCCAAATGAAATAAATATTAATGTAAGGTTTGTGTAACTGTTGGAAATGTACCACCTCCCAAAACATGTCTTCAGGTAATAAGACATGTTGGTTAGGTGGAATTTTTTTTAAGCATTTATACCATAAAAAGGAAACTACTCAAGAGCAGAATCTGGGTCTTTAATGTACTTTCTTTCATAGTGACTCGTACTGCTGCATTAATGTGATGATGTTCAGTCCAGGAAATAATTTATCCAGGTACTCTAAAAAGGAACATGTTTATATTCCTTACATAAACTAATTCTACCTAATTCCTGATTTGTTTTGCTATAATTTTTGAAAATTATGTCAGCCTATAGAAGATCCACACCCTGTGAATATCTAATCAATCAAATTCATGTGTATGTACTTAAAAAGTAAAGAGAAAGATTTGCTTGGTCTGTCAGTCAGGTTTGAATTAGGAGACAGAAAAACACAAGTTATTTTAACAAAAATTTTAATATAAAGAATTGATAGCTAAGAATGAAGAAAGGAAAGGCTGAAAGAGAACACTGGAGGGTCGCATAGATGGCAACTCCAGGAAGCAGCTGTCACCTCTACAGTTGGAAGAAAAGGGAAAAGATTGGCATTACTAAAATTTAAAAACTTCTAGGAGGGGTCACATGTGCCTGGGACACACACCTCGGGGACCACCGTTAAAGGCCAGGAACAGATGTTTCCGAGGGAGAGGAATGTTGGAAAAACTACATATTGGGTTAGTTGTGCCTTTGGGCAGGAACTACTCTTGCTGGAATAAAGTGTGACAGGAATTATTAATACACTCACAGGAACAGGAAGCAAAAACAGGAAGTCAACAGGAAGCCCACAGGTAGCAGACAAGGGCAACAAGTCTCTTCCTCCTGCCTTGCAATCTCCCCCTTGTGCCTCCTGTTGGCAGAGCCTGTCCTGGATCTGGCCAGCAAAGCAGAAATGTGAGCTATAAGTTTCCAGCCCCTGCATCACAAGGGCCAGTTGGGAGCTGAGAGGCGATAGCTTAGTAACTGACTTGTTTCTTTGAGGACCTTAAGGAAACTCTCTCAATTAAAAATTATTTTAAATTTAATTTTTGAATAGGTGATATTCCACATGGTACAAAAATGTACCGCGAATAGCTTCTCTTCTCCCTTCATGGCTCTTGCACCCTGTTCCCGCTCTCCTACCTACTCCCACCTAGATAATCATGGTATTGGTTTCTTATATACCCTTTTAGAGTTGCTTTATGCAGACACAAGCAAATAAGATATATATTTCTATCTCTGTCATATCACTGTTTTACACTGTGCTCTTTTTACTTAATATATCTTGTTGACTTTGCCATATTAATACATAGAAGACCTTTTTATGTTTTAAATCCCATTACCTTAAGGAATTCTCTTACTTTTCTCAGTAGTTTTTCATTTTATTGTTTTTGGTGTTCATAGGATAAAATGATATCATCTGCAAATACTGATAGTTTGCAAATATTTTATTTCTAAATCATTCCTCTCTGCTAATTGTCTTGGCGTGTACATCCAACACGTGTTAAATATTAATGGTAATGAACGTCTTTGTCTCTTTCCAGCCTTACTGAGAATGCCTCTAATATTTCCTATTAAACATGATGCTGGCTTTTGGGATAAGATATTAATAAATATATTTTATTTTGTTAAAGAAGCATCCATTTATTATACTTAGTTTTTAAAATCAGAAATGAGGTTAAATTTTGTCAAATAGCTCTTAAGCACCTATACGGCATGACCATGTGACTTTTTTATATTTAATATATATTTCCTTAAAATTTCTATTTTGTTAATAGACTTCCCAATATTTATAATAGTGAGCCATCTTTGCATTCCTGGAACAAACTCCATGGAATTCACCGGTATACACATATGTATGTGTGTGTGTACACAATGATATTTGTTGAAAGATTATAGGTATTTTTTTAATTGTTGATCACTATTTGTGCATGTTTTTTATGTCAATTTTACTTCTTTCTTAAGAGGAATTTGGAAGTTTATCTTGTTTTCCTCTGCTCGTTAAATGGTGTTGGAATGATCTCTTCTTTAAAGTTTGGTAGAATTTCCCTGAGAAACTACCTGGGCTTGGTGCCTTTTGGACGATTTTCTCTTTAACAGTTTCCCTTATTTCTTCTATGAAAATGATCCCTTTAGCTTTTCTTTCTCATTTGGGTTCAATTTTGGTAAATACTATTTTCCTATAAAATTATTCATTTCGTTCAAGCTTTCCAAAAAATTTTATATACAGTTGAAAAAGTATGTTGATCATAGAAAATCTTATGATCATTTAAAATTTTTTTTCTCTGTTTCTTTAGTTATTTCCCTTTTGCACTGTTTTACTCAGTGTTTTAGCCTTTTTGTCTTTTTGTTTATTTACTGGGTTATCTGATGGTTAATCTCTCTCATTTTAATCAAAGAACACATTTTTAAAAATGTATTTATTAGTGCTTCTTATTTTTCTTTACCAACTCATTATATATACCATGCTTCTTTGGCTTAAAGTTCTGTTATTTTTTAATTTTTGGATATGACATTGTTTTTGTTGCTATGAAAGTTTAAGGTATGGATTTTCCTCTTAGCACTACTTTAACTGAATCCCGTAGCATCACCCTATATGTAGTATTTTAATTGTTATCGTTTTCTAGAAATTCTGTAATTTTGTTTGAATTTTCTCTCTGGCCCAAAAGTTGTTTAAGGAAAGTTCATTCACCAGATGCAAGGGGCCTTTTGTATTCAAGTTTTGAAAACTAGTTTCTACTTTTCTTGTTTGTTATCAACGTTACACTCTTCAAATCTTCTTACATTTAGGAGAATTTTATTACATTATGTCTTTTTAAACTACTTGTTTACTTCCATTTCTTTGGTTTTCTTCCTGAGATCCTCAATTATGTGTGCTTTGAGTCTTCCATTCACTATTTTCTTTCTCTCTTACGTTCTCTTCTAACCTGTGAAGAGATTTTTAATACCCATTTTATTTTGTTTTTCTCATATCCATCCTCTGCATCCTTCTGTTTTCTGTGCTGATTTGTGTCCCTTTCAATCATTTATTCATTTCTGAAGAAATACTTTCTTATTTTCATTCCTACTGTTGTTTTTCACAATTTCTTCCTGAATTCTTATCTTTTTGCTGTACAATATTCCTTTCAGGGGTAATTTCATCATAATTTAAAAATGCATGTCCAAGATTTTTGGCAACGATTTAAATTTGTATGTACAATTCATGAGTGTCATTTATTGATAAGCTTTACTGTTACATCCCGCCTTACCCCTCCCCTTCATATCTCTTTTAGATATTCTTTCTTTTGATTCCACCAGTAATTTACGGGAGGTCTTTGAAGGTCCAAAAGTTCTTTCCTTCTCTGCTATCACAAAGACAGAACACATCCTGCAAATATGGCCACCCTGATGGTCCATTTCATAACCATATTCCTCTGCATCTCTGACATTGACTTTTCTCACGATAATTGTGAATTCTCTTGATATAAATATGAATGTAGCTTTGGTGTTGCTTGGTGGGCTCCTTCACGTCAGGAGGTTTATTTTTGCCTTTACCTTTTGGTGCTGCTGCTGGGCCACCTTGCCAGTCTCTGCTTCTCTGCACTTTCTCCTGCTTGGCTTCTGCCCCATGGCTGCTGGTATGGGCAGCCCTTAGATGTCTTTTGCAGTCTGCAGATTATATCTGCTCTCTTCTTTCTGCCAAAAATGGAGTTTTCATGGTTTCGTTTTATTCTTTGTTGTTTTTGTTTATTTTCACAGCAGAAGTGTAATGATGCTAATTTAATTAATCACACACATACTGGAAGTCAGTATGTGCCTTAAAGAATAGCATTTTAATATCAGGGCTTTGGTAATTTACACAGGCAATACAATAATTACAGCAGGTACTATTCAACCATGGAAGTAAAATAATGTTCAGACTCCCCCAAACAGTCACTATAGAAAATGAAAGACATTCTGCTTTCTTCTTTCTTGCTTTTTATTTTTCTTTAAAAAAAGTGTTAGTATTAAAATTTGGTGCTAGTATTTGGGTATTCCAGGAAAATTATTTTCTTTAAGAGATGCTATAGAGCTTCTGTTTTTTTTCCCCTAGAGCTGCCTATTTTAACCGATAGTTTTTGTTTTTCCCCCTTCTTGTTCTCTTGCTGTTACTGGAGCAAACTGGTTCAATCTGAGTAAGATCTTATGGACCCTGTTTTTCACTGCTCTTAGGTGTCTCATTACTTTTGATAGTGCAAAATATGTTAGTGAGCACTGAGGCACAAGTTACTTTGTATATTTGTTAAGTAGCCCAGAGTTGAGGAGAATTTCCCACCATCTTACTTTTAGTTGATGAGAAAATAAGCAGATTTTATTCGGTTGAAAGACAGTTTCTTGGTCTGTTGTTATAAATGTAGACGGTAGAAGATAGTTATGTTTTTCCTGAAGAGTTAATCATAGTTTTAATGCAAGTTTTAATTGATAAATTAAAATAAGAAATACTTTAAGGTCAACTATTCATTAAATCTTATTTCTTTTTAATGATTGTTAGCAACCAAATTGAAATGGCTTGAATTAACATTAAGGGTGAAGATTTGTAATTAATATTCTATTTAAAGTACAGTTCTCAGCAGCAGGCAGAAAATAAATGAAATAAAATCCATGTTCCAATAGTGTAACTGTATGAACAGTGGCAAGTTACTGGAGCTGACAGTTTTTAAATGATAGTAGCTGGTTATATAAGTCACCCAAGATGGCTTGATGTACTATTATTTCCAGACCGAGTTGGAAGTAGCATGTGCCAAGGCAACAGGCAGTCAGACGAAAACATAACAACTTGCTTTCCAATAATTATCATCACTTCTAGCCAGGCTGGAACTTGATTGATCTAGTACAGAAGAATATCTTTTTGTATGGATTTTTTTCAAGCCTAGAAACATCATGACTGCAGTAAATATTCCCCTAAATCATTTTCATTAGAGGAAGCAGCAATACTGTAATCACTTTGTTCTTTGTATATCAAACTAAATCAATACAAACCCCAGCTAATTCCATCCATCAATTCATTTACTCTTTCTTCTTTTCCTGCCCTCTCTCTTTTTTACTTTTTCTCTTTTTAAAAATTGCAGTTAATTGGAAGCTTTTGACATGAGAACTGATTTCATTAAGGAATTTAAGTCACACTTCTTCCATAGCTGGTAAAATAATAAAAAATAAAATCATGTATCATATTATTCATAAGTATCACATTGCTCTTGAGATACATATTTAATTGAGGGATTTCTAAGTACTTCAGAGGCATATTAATCCTTAAGCCATCATTGTGAGAGGGAAATATTTTCAGAAGTTCAAAGATGGGAGAAATGAAAATGGGACAAATGGGCTGGGCGCAGTGGCTCACGCCTGTAATCCTAGCTCTCTGGGAGGCCGAGGCAGGAGGATCACTCGAGGTCAGAAGTTCAAGACCAGCCTGAGCAAGAGTGAGATCCCATCTCTACTAAAAATAAAAAGAAATTAGCCAGACAACTAAAAAATATATAGAAAAAATTAGCCAGGCATGGTGGCGCATGCCTGTAGACCGAGCTACTCAGGAGGCTGAGGGAGGAGAATCGCTTGAGTCCAGCAGTTTGAGGTTGCTGTGAGCTAGGCTGATGCCACGGCACTCTAGCCCAGGGAACAGAGCAAGACTCTGACAAAAAAAAAAAAAAAAAGAAAGAAACAACATGGACAAATGAAAGAGCAGTGGAAACACAGCAAAGTGCTAGGGAACATTTCAGAATAGTTGATGACATGCGTGTGGCCTGAGTTGGTTAATTTTCCTTTGGGTAGCTTTTACAAGATTCAGGGATTGTCACAGAAAAAAGAGAAAGTAGGTGTGCGTGTGTGTGTGTGTGTGTGTGTGTGTGTGTGTGTGTGTGTGAGAGAGAGAGAGAGAGATAATTGTAGTAATGGGAATTTAGAGACAACGGAAAAATTGGATAGGAGAGATAAGGCAAAGCTGCTAGAAAGAGGGGATGCTGAGACAAGGTAAAGGAAACCTGGAAAGCTCTGGTGTACGTGAAATTATATTCCCAGCTGACTTTTCCTGGCGGCTTTGGACACCCCAAGGAAGAGTCACAGCTGGAGCTGCCCGGGATAGGACCGGTAATTGCCCATTCACACGTACCCAAACTGGCTTATGTTATTTAAGGCAAAAATAGCTAATGAAACAACTAAACCTGAAAATCTCTGTGGTTTAATATAATAAAAGTTTAATTATGTTGTATAGTAAAGGTTAAAATTCCAACGTGAGCGTTCCTAGTAGGGCCGCTCTCCTAGCAGCTAGCTCTCTAGCAGTTCAGGGCCCTGGGGTCTTCCACCTTGGGCACCGAATCTCCTGGGCTTTTTTGCCTGTCTGCCTCAAGCCACAGCAGTGGAAGGAACACAAGATTCCCACATGGGCCATATTCATGGCACTCTGCTTACCTTTAGTTTGCTCAGACTCAGCCACATGGCCCCACCAGGCCGGACAGGAGACCAGGAAATGTAGTCTTGTGGTGTGCCCAGAGGAAAAGGGAGAGATTTGGTGAGCAGCTGGCCAGCCTTTGGCACACAGCCTCTTCTAGCAGGAAACTAGCGGGTTTGTCATTCACTCTCTTTTGTTGGTAACTACAGACTTACAGGGCAAGGATATCTGATGGTGTATTTGGCTGTGGGTCTTTATAAAACTTTTTATGTTTTCCAGAAGGCAGAATTATATTAACATTCTTTTTTCAAGGGGTTAAAATGTTGGTGCCATGGCAATAGCATAATGAATCTTGATTCTCACTTGAGCAGAGGCTTTTAAAATGCAGGCTGGTAATGGCTTTCCTAACGCTGTGAAGTGCCCTGGTCACACATACAGCACCCTGTGCTCTGTGATGATAACTGCAAAGCGTCTCCCTCCAAAGCATCTGTTCAGATGCTTTAGAGTTAAAAATCCTTTCCCTTCTCTGTCCATGGAGAGGTAAAGCAAGGGCAAAGGGATGTTTTCAGCTGAGGATTGAAATGAGATGAAGCGTAGATGAGGCAGAAAGGTACGGGGAGGTTATTTCAGATGACAGAAGCTGCAGAGCACACAATTTTAGTGCCAGGAATGGTAGGATTGTGTAAAAAGGCATCGAGGAGGTCAGAGCTGAAGATACCAGTGGAGCCTGAGGGTGGAAGTAGAAGACAGAGATGGCTTAGATTTCCAGACTTGATTTGTAGCTGGAGTGGACATAGGGTAATTCCCTTCTGGCTGGCCATCCTCCACTTGTTTACGTGTTGGTCCCACACATGTCCCAAACATGATCCCACATATGTTTACATGTTGCACCCACATATGCTGAGTGTGGTTATTTTCTATTCATCAGAGGTCAAAATAGGATGAAGAATATTTATTTCATAGTATGACATTTTAGGTGATTTTGAAAAACAATCTGAATTCTGTGAAAAATATTTTTATTAGAAAATCATGAAAATGACAGAATGCAGAAGTATTTGGAAATGGGAAAAAATGTGCGAGACAATATAGACTTACAAAAAAATTGTTGAATGTCTGCTTAGCCCTGGAAATGCATTGATGAACAATTTATTATACCCTCATAGAGTGTAGAATTTAGTGAGAAAGTCAGGTACCAACCAAACAGTTGGACAGAGATTAATTTCTCTTTAAAAATTATTCTGGCAGAGACGTCCAGAATGCTATATGAGTGTGTAAGCACAGGACGAGAGCTGGGAGAGGGGAGGGGTGTTCAGAAAACAGCTTTTCTAAGAAAGTGACATGAAAGCTGAGACCAGAAGAATGCTGAGGAGTTTCTGGTGAAGTCCGTAGGAGCATTGGAATGCACCCATGTGCCAGGGCCACTCCTGTACCACTGACAGGGGGATACTGGTAGAGATCTCTCCTACCTTTAAAAGACTAGACACCCAGAAGCAAAAGGGACAGCAGGAAAGTGATTGATTATAGGTTAGGTGAAAAGAGACTAAGAAAACAGGAAAAATTTGGGAGAATCAAGATGATACTGAATAAAAAATAGGGGAGGAAAATTGGAAAACTCAGAGCAGAGTTCTATTTAACATAACTATTTTTCTAGGTAGAGTTCTTTTTGTGTTCTTTTACTACCAACTCTTGCACCCTACACTTCTAGTGAACATTTTCTAATTTTTCAATAAGTGGCCTTTCCTTTATATCACATTAAAACAAATGCACACTCTTCAAAAGTATTTGGGAAGTGCATAATGCAGTTGACTCTTGCTGCCAAGCTTGGTGTTAGTTTGCTGTGAGCATCAAATGAGATATCTGTGAAATTGTCCTGACACATAATCAAATATTAGTTTAATTTGATTAAAATTTAGTGATTCACTTGTTTCCATTATTAAAACAATTTGTGTTCTTTCCCTTACTCACGCTGGTCCTCCCTAATGACTGGATTAAGTAGTCCAAATAATACGACTGCATTTCTGTGCTGGCTGATAATCTTTGGAGTTCTGGGACTTGATTGCTTAATAGTGGAAGAGAGTTGGGGACATGAAAAAAGCTGATGTTATGACTTTCTCATTCCGCCTTCTCTAACCTGCTAAAGGGATAAATAAACAGGTGTGTGGTCAGGTCTTCTCAGCAAAGTGGTATGGAAAATATCTCCTTTTCTTATAGAAGCTACGTGTGTTCTTCTCATGCTTTATTTTGTTTAATTCTGAAATTGTTGGCAAATGACGCTGTGGCTTTTCTGCTACATCTGGAAGATGTGTAGTCTTATTTCGTGGGAAGGAGCAAAAGGATGGTGGGTGGAGTAGCCTGGTTGTAATTACAGTGTACATTTATTTGGAAAGACTAGTATATTAGTATGCAGTGGCTGGATTAATTAAACTCAGCTGGCATAATTCAATATAGTAGGTTCCTATAAAAGCTAAGTGTCTTTAAACTCTTGAGGTTTGCTGTAAAGCTTATGATGAAACATTTTGAATGTCTCTCTGTCTAATATGAATCACAAAGGAACTTAAAAACTGTCCTTTTAAAAATTCGTTCACTACCTCCCACAAAAAAATCCTTATCCAGTTATCAACAAAATAAATTCCAGCATCTTTCTTAAGGAAGATGAGTGTTTTCTTTTTGCCAATATATTTTGTGAAGCATAATTTCTGGGAAGTTGTTTATAATTTCGAGTTTCTACACCTCAAGTACTGTGAGGTATCCATGGAAACCGTCTAGCCTATATTCAGCGCACTGGACCGCCTTCCCACACAGGTCAGGACTCAAGCAGTCCCAGACACTGGCTCGATTTACTGTGCCTTAAATGTTAGGCAGTTTTAACAAGAAATTGGCTTCTAATTGACACATATAATTTCATATTTAATTAGCAGTTTGAGCCTCTCTACATTTTACTAACAGATGTAACATTCAAAACATGTCCCATTACAATACATCTGTTGCACACATGCATTTAAATGCAAGAACTTTGTGGCAAATAGCAGCGGAGCTGCTTAGCAAAAATTTGGACAGAGCTGACATTATTTTCCTTAAGAGATGTACTTTAAAATCATTTAAGGAGTGATTTTTTTCTTAACCCATCTAATGGATTTATTTTATATTTTTATACAGCTTTATTGGGATATTCACATACTATAAAATTTACCCTGCTGAAGTGTACAATTCGGTGGTTTTTGGTATATTCACAGATTTGCAACCACCACCACTGTCTAATTTTTGAACATTTTTATTGCCCCCAAAAGAAACCCCATACTCATTGACAGTCGCCCCCCTTTCTTACCATGCCCAGCCCCTGGTAACCACTAATTGACTTTCTGTCTCTATGAATTTGCCTCTTCTGGACATTTCATATAAATGGAATCAAGCAATATGTGGTCTTTTGTGATTGCTTCCTTTCACTTGGCATAATGTTTTCAAGGCTCATTCGTATTATAGCATGTATTAGTTCTTCATTCTCCTTTTATTGCCAAATAATATTCCATCATAGGAATATACCACATTTTGTTTATCCATTCATCATTTGATGGACATTTAGATTGTTTCCATTATGATGAATTATGTTGCTATGAATATTCATGTACAAGTTTTTGTGTGGACATGTGCTTTCATTTCTCTCTAGTATATACTTAGAAGTAGAATTGCTGGGTCATATGGTAACTCTGTGTTTATTTTTTTGGAAATGCCAAACAGTTTTCCAAAGTGGCTGTACCATTTTACTTTCCCATCAGCAAGATATAAGGGTCTCAATATCTCCACATCCTCACCAACATGTGTTACTGTTCATCTTTTTTATTTTATCCATCCTAGTGGGTATGAAGTGGTATCAGTGGGCAATTATTTTAAAAGAAAGAAATCTAATATTATTCATGCTTCATAAATTAATTAAACATAGCTCTCTTGTTGCTTTTCCATTACTCTTGTTTATAAGATAAATATATCTCTCATGTCTATCAATATTGCCATTTTCCTTACTAATTTTAAATGCAAGCCCAACTCAGGACACATGACGTCAAAACTTAAGATGGTGGTGAATTGGGGTATTCTATAGAACATGTATCAGGAAAAAGTGAAAACACTAAACAGAAACTGATTGCAAAGGTTAAATCCCCACATTTCTGATATGCTTTCATCTTTATATCAACTGAAACATGGGTGTAATAGTGATGCCACGTACTGTGGAGCTTAGTTTGTATTACAGTGATGGATAAAAAGACATACTTATTTTTTCATTCAATATATTTTTTCAATTCTAATATAACAGCAATTGCAAAGCAGGCCATACTTTTATATATCATGAGAAAGAAAAAAAAAATGCTGCCAATTAAACTACAGCACACCATTGATTTTAAAGTGACCTGCAGTTCACAAATGTTAAAATGGGGGAGAGAAGAATGTGTGTGTTAGAATCAATGACATATAACAGAAGGAGATGTGCTTGTTCACTTGCTTTATGGAGGCAACTCAGTCCCAGGGAAGAAAGCAAGAATTTTAATACCACAAAGACTTACTACAAATATGCATCAATATCCAGGAATCCAGAAATATATATATGTGTATATATTATATATATGTGCACACACATACATACATAGAAAAGAGGAGATATTCATTGACTTATTTTTTCCGAGTTTGGGAGTATTAGACCAGCGTCACAGTCTGGAGTTCACTGAAATGATTCTTTTTCTTATTCTCTTCAATGTACTAACTCAAAATAGCTGGTTTACCTCAAATCAAGTTTCTTGAAGATTTTAAAGCTTTCTTCTCAGCCTAGGGATGGTTTGTCTCATTTCTTTCAGAAGCTAATTTCAACAGGTGACTTCACAAGCCTGTGAAAACCCCGTTCCTAATGGAAATGCTAACACCACAGTCCTACCCAGGGGCTGTGCTTCCTTACCTGCAAAAGTGCCTTGCATGTTATTAAAAATAAAGTTTACTTTCTTAGTAACCTGGATTCCAGTGATAGTTCCAGATACATGAAAGTAGTACAGTTTCTGTCATGGCGTGTGCCATGGGGAATCAAAATGATTTTCAAAATAGTGTTCAAAAGATTGCAATAAGCCTGGTCAAAGCCTTTCTGCAAAAGGCACTTCCTAAGGTAAGCATTTGGCACTTGATCCCTTTAATTAGCTCAGGCATGTTTAGGTTTGTTTGAACTGAGACCTCGTTTTCTTTGGGGAAGAATTGTGTTGATGCTTTGAAATGTTGATGAAAATATAAGAAATTCCTATTTTTCATGAGTTTTAAATCATTGTCTCATAATATTTTGCTGTGAAATTCTTTGAAAACTATGGTTTACATATAGAACTTATATTAAAGTAGTTCAAATATATGGTCTCAAGGACAAATTGAAAGAAATAATCACAATTAGATTTATGCAATTTTTAATGTAACAATAAACACAAGGGAAGTGAACTGATTTTTATTTCATGAAGAAAAAGATTAGATAAAAGAGAATTATCTTTAATTTTACTATTATTATTATAAATTATGACACACCCAAACATATTTTAAAAAGGGAATAATGACTTCGTGTCTATTTAAACTAATATATTTGCATAGTACTAGGAATTATGTTGCCAAGACAGATCTTTGCATGATGTGAAACGTCAAGGTAGTTTCTGTGTTTTTCAGTAAAATAGGAAAATCCTATTTCAATAGATACATTGTAGGAGAGGAAGATCTTGGACTGAACTTTTGGTATATTGGTGTATTCTTTTGCATTAGGCTACATCTGCAATTATTATTATAATTAATATTTTATCTTGCAATCTTTCAGACTGAATGTTGGAATTGTCCATCTTTACCTTTAAGTGCTCTTATGTTTTCCTTCTTGGTTTCCAACACAACTTCCTTCTTTTAGCCATACAATTGTAGGTAATGCATTTATGTACTAAAAATACTTAATATGCAAGTCACATTGAATATATCTCAAATGGATGGGGAAACTGAGTCTGAGGGCAGTTAAGTAAAATTCTTGACGTTACAAAGCCAATATGTGGCAGAACTCAGATCTGAAGCGATCACACTGGTCTCCAAAACATCATTTCCACTAAAGTACTCTAAAGTGCATTATCATTGCCAATGCACGACGCATTCATCAATCGAACTTCTTATGTATTAAACTGTGTGTAGATATTATTAATCTCATTTCATTCTCATGACCTCCCTTTGAAGTTGTGCTATGTAGAATTCCTCTTCATCCCAGACTCCATAAATATTTCCCTCCTATCTGAGGAACTTCTAAATTTATGTCAAATTTATTAAAATTTGGCTTCATACTTCTTTTGTCAAATATTTGCATTTATTAATAAGTAATACAACTGCTAGTTTTCTTTCTTCCTTTGAAGGATAATTTCTTTCTAGTGTTTTTTGGGAAAAGGATAAGGTCTCTTTTTCTCCCTCACTCATTCTGTGTGTGTGTGTGTGTGTGTGTGCGCGCGCGTGCATGCGCGTGTTGGGGGAGCATCTCCTACCACATATTTCCCTTACCACCTTTTCTGAGCCACGTGCTCCCTCACTGCCCTGGGAGCCACACTCTCTTGGTTGTAGATCAGATCGCAGTGTGAGGCTCAAGGACTGCACCGCTGTTGAGAATGCAGGAGACGCCATATAAACAGGAAGGTCAGTGTAGGGGAGGATCGTGCTGGTCTTACCTCCCCTTATGCATCGTTCCTCACGTCCTGTCACACCACCTTCCAAAGTGGTACTTTTGTATCAATCTTCATGTGATGATTGTGGAACTCTAACACTATGGACCTCAACCCCCGGGCCGCGGACTGTATGGGGGTTGTGCCTGTTAGGAACCAGGCCACATAGCAGGAGGTGAGTGACAGCGAGCCAGTAAAGCTTCACCTGTATTTGCAGCTGCTCCCCATCACTCACTTCACCACATAAACTTCGCCTGCTGTCAGATCAGCAGCGGCGTTAGATTCTCATAGAGGCACGAACCCCACTGTAAACTGCGCATGTGAGGGATCTAGGTTGCATGCTCCTTGTGAGAATCTAATACCTGAGGATCTGAGATGGAGCTGAGGTGGTGATGCTAGCGCTGGGAGCAGCTGCAAATACAGATTATTGTTAGCAGAGAGGCTTGAGTGAGCACTAAATGTAATGTGCTCAAATCATCCTGAAACCATCCCCCACCCACCATCCATGGAAACATCATCTTCCGTGACACCAGCCCCTGGTGTCAGAAACGCTGGGAACTGCTGCTCTAACAGGAATCACAGCACCTGAGGATAGTACTTTAAAACAGCAAGTTAAATATGACTTTTCCCAGTGTTCAGGAGGAAGACCCCTCTCCCATTTTAGTTCATATTGCTATTCAGATCAAGTCAGTTCCTTTATTTATTCCCATTTCCTCCCCACTCCTGCTTTTTGTTCTCTGGGACCTGCCATAAGCTGAGTCCATTATTGAGCCATGTCCCGCCTCTCAGTGACAGTCTTTGCTGAAATCTTACAATTACTTCTAGAAGTTCCATTTTTCCCAGTCTTTGGTGTGCGTGCACATGCTTACATTGGCAGCATTGATTCCATTTTATAAGTAACAGATCGTGCACTGGTAGTTTTTTATACTATATACCAAGAGATGATGGGTGTCACTTTAGTGATTGTGTGCCACTGCCATTTGAGTGTAAATTTATGAGGTAGTAATTTGCGATGTGTGAGTTCAGTAGTTTTTCTTCAATAAGCAGATGATATCTGAAGCTTGTGTGCTCATTTCTTGCTTACTTACTCTCCTCTCAACTTTTTGCTTTTGTGTTCTGAAAATCAGATGAAGACTGCTTACTAAGAAAACTAAACAATTACAGGCAGTAAAATTCATTCTCAAGTTCTATTGGTGAGAGGTTGTATAAGTTCTCAAACTCTGAATTTGAGCAGACCTTATATTTAAAATGGTTTAGGTGGAAGAGTCTTTTGAGTTTGATGCTTCATGGAATTTAAATGCTGGGAGATTTTATTACACCCCAAAGAACACAAATACAATTTCCTTTATTCCTCATTATTTATGGGGCACAGAATCATTCCCTAACAAAGCCTTCTCAGCAGCTCCATTTGTCATGAGGCCAGGACACTTGAAAAACCTGGCGTGACCACTGAAGTTACTCCTATAACCAGCAGCATCATCAAATGTATAAACATCATCATCTACTCTTTAAACATTTAAATTTCACAAATGGAATCAAATGGTCTGGTGAGGATTATTTATGCTGAAAAACAGTGCCAAGGCTGGGCACGGTGGCTCACGTCTGTAATCTTAGCACTCTGGGAGGCCAAGCTGGGAGGATCACTTGAGGCTAGAAATTTGAGACCAGCCTGAGCAAGAGTGAGATCCTTTCTCTACAAAAAATAGAAAAATAGCCAGGTGTGGTGGTACACCTGTAGTCCCAGCTTCTTGGGAGGCTGAGGAAGGAGGATTGCTTGATCCCAGGAGTTTGATGTTGCAGTGAGCTATGATGACACTGCCTTCATGCCCAGGCAACAAAGCAAGACTTTGTCTCAAAAAAAAGAAAAAAGAAAAAGAAAAAGGAAACGAAAGAAAGAAAAACAGTACCATATGTCTCAACTCTACATATTTGAAAATTCTTTTAGCATATGCTGCAGAATTACTTTTTGCAACCCCCTTCCTAGTTCCTAACACCTGGTAGAAATGTAATAAATGCCTTTACAATTAATAAAAACAAGGAAGGAATTTGGAAATAGATTGCCATTGTGCTATATGAATATTTTGTTATAAAATATTTTCTGGTTTTTTTTTTCATGAGGCTCTTTACTAGAATTGTTGAGAGATCCATATGTTTTTCAAGATATAATGATTGTACCATTGTCTTAATGAAGAGCATTTTGTGAATGTATATAACAACTACTCCTGTTGAAATTTATGTTTCTTATCTTAAGAAGGCTGGGCAAAGCAACAGAGGAAGAAATTGGCATATCCAAACAATTAGTCAGCTAGATTATAGGAGATTGGTCATATTTTCCCAAAGGAGTTCCCTGAAGATGTAGTTGATTGTAGTGATGGACTTGAAATAATTCCAAAAAGATACAGTTGTTACAATAATTTATTTGAAATGAGAAATGTACCTTTTTACCCCTGGGAATTCAAATGAGGAAGAATACCCTAATCAGACAAATTGTCATTAAACCAAATGCTTAGGGAAACACTAATTATGCTAATACCAAGTTTAATGTTAAAATGAGACTGTGTGGAGACTACAGGTACATATTTTGTCCAGGTTGATTAGTAGCTAATTATGAATCTTTGAGGGGAAAATCTTAAATGGAGCATCTTTAGTTTGCAATTTTCGTTACCTTTTGAACTTCTAGCGAGGACTTAATTTTTTCTAGGATGCTGATTGTGATGTCATTTTTTCATGATGTCTTGATTGTATTGTTCATAATGGAAAAATAACAATATTTTAGTGTGTCATTTTTCCAAGAGGATAGGAATGAATGTGCGAATCAGTACCTCCATCATCACATCCGCTTCACTTCTAAGGTTATTAACCCCTATTAAGGCAAACAATATTGTGCTTTCTCAAAAATGAAAGAAAATTTAAGTCCTTTCTAGGATTAGTAAATTTTTATCAGCCTTTCTGTCCATTAAAGGCAATAATTTTGAGCTTCTGAATTTTTGATACATTGGACTTGGTGTACCAGGGAGTGGCCAGGAAAAAAACAGTCCTCCCAGATATTCACACACTGTCAGCATGACTTCTCTGGCCACAAAAGATGGCTTTTTATGGAGATATTTTGTTGTAATTTCAGAAGGTGGTTGTTAGTTATCTTGGCTACATTACATTTAGCACATCTGGGATGTGTTCACATGAAGACATTGGCTAAAAGTAGTGTCTTGTGGCCTGGAATTGACTCTTGAAAAGATTGTAAAGGACATTCCTTGCTAGTTGGTCTAACCCAGCAAAGATACCTACCATGGGAAGCCTGGTCAGGAATTCATTTTAGATTTGAAGAACCAGTACAGAAGTCAGACTTCTCAATTGCAGTGGAATTCTTTTCAAAATGGCTTAATATGCTTTTAGTTCTACAAATTTCTGCCATGGCAATTATAGCTCTGAGACAATCATTTGCAACCCTGGCACCAGAATTTCTGACAGTGGTTCTACAATTACTTTATTTGAGTTAAAGTAATTTGGGGGAAAAAAGCTACCACCACTGTAACCCATGACAGAGAGTACAGGCCACCAAGAAGACTGCAAGGCAAATTGGGACACAGTACTTGCCTCTCATCCCTCAAGTCAGAACTTAATATTTGACAACAGGTCAGTTCTGCTGAACTTGTGACATACCAATACCTGAAGTTTTCCATTCTTAAATGAGGGTCACTAAGACACAAGAGAATCCTGTTCTGTCCGTACCTGTTCTCCATTCATTTTTAACACCAGAGTTTGTCTTAACTGAAAACTATGGAGTTTGAACCAAGGTAGAATTTTTTTCCATGTTAGTTGAAGTTGTAAGTATATGCTTTATACAGTGAAGTATATGCATGCTTTGGGATGGCTTTGCTATGTTAGCTCACAAGCATATAATTTTAAAAACTGATTAATAGTTGAAAATCTAGGATTTTATGTAGTTTATCATTTATTAATTTTTTCATTTTCTAAACATATTAGAAATTTCGTTCACTTTTGCGAGAAGATTTGATATAAAGTGAGAATGTGTATACAGAAGCACTTGGTAAGTTGTGAACTGTTCCATGGTCTAGATACTATTTGTACTAGCAGGGAGAGCATCACCATACACAACTTGCATAGCACTTACTATGTGCTGGGGATTGTTATAAGTACTTCATGTACATTTTAACTATTTAATTATCATACAAACCCCATGAAGGTAGATACTAACTATTTCATTTTGCAGTTGAAGGACTGAGGCCCAGAATGGTGGCATAATTTGCTTAAGATCCTCCAGTTAGAATATGGCATAGAAGGGATTTGAACCCAGGCAGTGCAGTTCCAGGGTAAAGAACAGAGAAATGTGGAACCCTCTTCACTTTCTATGGTATGCTGAATATTACATAGTTAGAAAATAGATGCTTCTAACTAGACTGCAATTGCATAAGAAGAGTGTTGCTCATTTGATTTTGATGTTTATGAATCTGATAGGCACCTGTGTGATTTTATCTGCCTAATGGGAATTTAAACATAATCACATATGACTCTAATTTTAATTTGGTGTTACACAGTTCTACATTATGATTGGTTTCAGTTTTATTCTCCTAGAAATATAAAGGGCATTTTTTTTAAAGAAAAAAACAATTGGTCAAAAACAGTTTTATATTTCTTTGAAATGCACAAATTCTTAGAAACACACGGCCTCCCTAGGCTCAATCAGGAAGAAATAGAATTCCTGAACATACCAATATCAAGCATTGAAATTGAAGCAGCAATAAAAAAATCTTCCAATAAAAAAAATTCCAGATCAGGTAGGTTCATGCCCAAATTCTACCATATTTAAATTCTTGATACATAATTTACACTAGTAGGTACTTTATTCGAAAAATGCTTTAAGTGGTACTAATTTGTTAAAACAATGCATATGAACATGTGTTTTATCAGAATATATTTTATAAACCAACCAGTAGTAATGATACTGCTTATAGTCTTTCCTCCAACTTCATATATTGAGGATATTTCTTCCAAAATCATTGTGATTATATCTACTGAAATGTTTATTTTGAGGTGGATAAGTTTTAATGCTACTTTTCCAGAGTAATGCATGTTTAGGCAGACAGGGAGAATTTAAAGAGATCTGAAAAATACTAATTACAAAAATGTTTTTCTCTCTGGAAAATTTGAAATTTAATTTGGAAAAGAGGCAGTTTTACCTTTGTTGTATCTATGTTCTTATAATAGAATATGAATTTAAGAAATGTATTTGAATGCAGTCCTAGGACAAAGGAACTCAATTTTTAAAAATTAAAATGGAAGGAAATCTTTTACTAGGTTTTCAGTGTAATAGTCATGTTTGTGCTATGGATTCTGTAGGGACTTGCAATGGCTCATGAAAATATCTATTTGAATGTTACATTTGATTTTGTTGGCAAAGAATAATTCTGTCATAAAATAGTACATAAAATATTCAGTAGTACATGATAAGATATTATATAAATTCTGGTGTTTATTTTAAGCAGGTAGATTTAAATTTCCATCATTGGAAGTGAACATGCTCCTCTAAG
Organism: Lepilemur ruficaudatus; assembly: GCA_963574885.1. Lineage (NCBI taxonomy): Eukaryota > Metazoa > Chordata > Mammalia > Primates > Lepilemuridae > Lepilemur > Lepilemur ruficaudatus. The sequence continues at coordinate 43,538 of CAUYRT010039780.1, forward strand.
TACCAGGTATTCTTATACTAGGAGGTCCTATTAGAGTGAAATACACATTTTTAGGTGTTAAGTATGTAAAAATGTTCAGGTGAAAAGGTTAATTCTCCATAGTGTATATGTTAGTAATTGGGATAATAGTGCCACTTAACCAGGGTACTTCACAAGGTTGTTTTGATTAAATGAGATAAGGTATGTGAAAACCTTTGTAATAACTATAAATATCAGTTGTTATCCTGAGATAAAATAGGTGTCCTTAATTTAATTTGAATAATTCTATTTTTCATAGTTTAAAGATTTCTCTGATCTTATCAAAAAGGTATATATATTCTTTTCCTGTATCTCTTTGGCTTAGAATTGTTTATATAGGTTATATATATCTTAGCTGTTTCCTGTGTTATTTTTGTAGTCATTCACTTTTGGGCAACTAATGATTAGAATTTTACTAAATTACATTTTTTGTAGTATAAAAAGCTAGTAAAGCTAATAGAAATGAAAACTTAATGAATTTGGTGCACATAGTTTTGTTATATTTTGAAATTACCTGATGTTGTATACTCAAACTATTATATATACAGGCATGTGCCATATAACGTTTCAGTCAATGACAGGCCACATATATGACAGTGGTCCCATAAAATTATAATACTGTATTTTTCCTATACCTTCTCTATGTTTAGATATACAAATACTTACCATTGTGTTACAGTTGCCTACAATATTCAATAGTGATATGCTGTATAGGTTTGTGTCCTAGCATCAGTAGGCTATACCATGCAGCCCAGGTATGTAGTAGGCTGTACTATCTAGGTTTGTGTAAGTACATTCTATTACGTTCACACAATGACAAAATCACCTAACAGTGCATTTCTCAGAACATATCCCCACCATTAAGTGACACATGACTGTAATTTGTATAATAAAAATTATATATCTTTATCTCTTAATGTTTCTGTATTTTACAATAAAAATTAATCAGTGAACTGATTAGACTTTAATTTGGCTTACTTTTAAGGGAGTAAGATACTGTTTTAGTTTATAAAAGACAGCATGCAGCTCCCCACTCCATCCCAACTGTGTGTCCTTGGGCAAATATTCAACCTCTCTGTGCCTGATTTTCTTCATTTGTAAAAAGTGATAATAATATCTGCCTCATAAAATTTTTGTGAGGATTAAGGACATTAATCCACATAAAGGACTTAGAACATCATCTGGCACAGGGTAGGAATTTAATAAATACTAAGTATTATTTGGTCTTATTCATGTATGAATAAATTTAAGGTTCTAATTTCTTAATTAGGTGCTAGTCTTTAAAAATTCTTACATTGTATTTTTCAAATTTCAAAATCAGAAGAAAAGTAACAATATGGGAAAGAAGAAAGTAAAATACTTTATTTAATCCAACAATACAAGTACCTAGTAAAATAACTTTTTCAAGAGCTAATTATAATTCAGGCTTTGAATGTTTCTAAGATACAACTTTTTAGAAATACATTTTGAGTAATTATTAAGAAGTCTGAATCCTAAATATTCTTTAAATAAATGCAGTTTTATTTTCGGACATACATAGTAACTCCTATTACATTAAAATATATCAAGCAGCTTAGACTAGGTTATTCTGAGATAACAAACCCTGAAACTTTTAAATGGCTTCTAAGCAACAGAAGTTTCTTTCTTACTTATGCTCGGTGTCCATTATGGGTCAGTTATGTCTCTCCTCCATGTCTTGTCTTCACTGTGAGATCCAGACTGATAGGGGAGGTTCTTTCTGAAACTTTGCTGGTTGTCATGGCAGAGGATATAGCAAACTAATCCTTGTCTCTTCAAGCTTCTACCTAAAATTGACACATGCCACTTCCACTTCAATTTAATTGTCTAAAGCAGGGGTTGACAAACTTTTTCTGTAAAATGCCAGAGAGTTAACATTTTTTTAGTTTTCATAGGCCACGTATGGTCTCTGTCACATATTTTCTTTTTACAACCTCTTTTAAAAATGTAAAACCATTCTTAACATGATGGCTGTACAAAAAACAGACTACTTGCAGCATTCAGTTTGCAGCCTGTTGTTTGCCGACCTCTGATCTATAAGCAAGTCGTTTGGCAAAGCCTGGTATCACCACTGTGGGGCAGTGAATAATTGTGAACAATATTCTATGCCAAGAATTGTTAAGATTAATATTAACTATAGATTAACATTTATGATTTGTATATCAGTGGTTTGTAAATAAATTTGTACTCTTGTAGTACATAAATTTGCTCTCTTGGGACAAACATTCTCTTTTAAATCTTATTTAAATAACAGATTTGCATAACAAAGTCTTTCCTATATACTTAGCTCTATCCAGTTATCATAATTTCTGAATCCAGGTTCTTAATTCATAAAAATATTATTGAGCTTTAGAAATTTAAATATTAATATCTGACAAGTTTTAGTATATATTAAACAAGGTGGTCTAAACTGTCAGTGCCAGAAGAAAATGCAAGAAATTGTTTATTCTTATAATTAAAGATAGTGGATTAAGCACATATAATTATTTTTTTCTTCCTGTAATTTCCACTAAAATGATAGGTTCATAGTTTACAAAAACAAATACACAAACATATGAACACTCACATTTATACCCGCAAGGTCGAAGTTAGCTGGAAAGCGGGTACCAGCAGATGAGAGATACCAACTCCTAGAAGCCATGGTGGATGGAGGGTGGTTACTGACTCAGTGGAATGGAGATAACCTAGCATAAAGTACACATAGAAGAAAAAGAGAACTGATCTGACCCCCAGAACCATACATACTTCCAGATACAGCATAGGGTAGCATGAGTCTAAGGATTAAAAGCAAGAGAGTGACTAAAAATCTGTGAAGTGTATTGTATCTCCATCCAGCATCAGAAATAGTGGCGGGCTTGTCTCTAGCCCTTGGGCAGTAAATATCATAGGTTCTTCTCTGGAAAAACTCAAGATTTCAAGTGAAGACCATACCATATTGGTGTTCAGGGGTCTCCCAGGGAAATTGCTTGATCCCATTGAATCATACGTATGCCTATCAGTAAACAAACTTTTTTTAAAAGTGTAGAATTTTTAATCAGTGTTTTTTAGAGATATATTCTTAAATATTTATACAAGCAAGTAATCATGGCTCCAAAGACACTAATGGAAAACCTCCACCAAGAAAGAGAACACTTAGGATAAACAGAAAATAAAATTACCCAACAGAAAGAATCTATAATACAGAGATGACAAGAAAATTAAAAACTAATTTTTAGTGTCTTTAGAAAGATTTGAGGAGACATAATTTTTTAAAAAAGAGAGAAAATACTCAGGAAAAGGAACAATCATAGAAGAAAAGACTCGTGTAAATTACAAATAAGATCGCCAAAATAAAGTATGTAGTAGAAAGTTCCATATAGAGATGGGCAAACTGTGGCCCTCCACCTGTTTTTGTAAGAAAGTTTTATTGGCACATGGCCATTCCCATTCGCTTATCTGTCGTCTATGGCTGTGTTCAAGCTACAACAGCAGAGTAAGTAGTTACAACAGAGATCATGTGGCTCATTAAGACAAGGAATTTACTACGGCGCCCTTTACAGATAAAGTTTGCTAACCCCTTAGTTAGAAGATAGAGTGAAAAAAGTCTTCAGAAAATAAAAAAGGAATATAGAGTAGAAAAGAAACAGATGGAAAGATTAAAAAAAGAAAAAGAATCGTATGACTAACAGGTGATTCATAAAGAAAGAAAAAGGAAACAGAAGGGAGGAAGTTGTATTAAAAATACAAGAAAATTTGCCAAAGCTGAAGGGCTTAAGTCTCCATATAAAGGACCTGAATAATAAATGAAAAGTCCAGACCTAGACACATCATTGTGAAAGTTCAGAACACCAGGGGTAAAAGAGAAGATCCTAAAAGATCCTAGGCAACATAAAAATAAATGAAGACCAAAAAGGCATCAGACTGCTCAACTACAAAGCTAGGTGTTAGAAGACAGTTAAGCTAAGGCTTCAAAATTGAAAGGAAAAGTTATTTTCACCATATTAAATACTGTGTGTATAATCTCCTTAAATCCTAAGTACAGCACTATTGTGAGTATCATTTATCCCCATTTACAGATGACAGAACTGTACTTTAGAGTTACCGTGTTACATTCCATTGCCTAGCAATCTGCAAATATTCCCAGCACTTTCTAATTTCTTTCCTGGATTTCAGAGGAATACATTTCTGAGATTCCCTAGAGTTCTGGATGCTAATCAAGTTCTACCAATTAAATGCATTTGTGCATGCCTTGCAAGGTGAAATTGAGGCAGAGGCTATTTTCTTATTGCTTCAGGCAGGCAAGTTTAAGGAAAGATGTTTTTCTCCCTCCAGTAACATTCTAATAGCTAGTTTTCAGCTTCATGAATGCTAAGAGATAATTGCAGTGATGACTTCCCGATCTCTTGATCATGCTAAGGTAGTATGTTTTTTACCTTTTCATGTATCTCCCTGCCTGTTTGGTAAAGTAGTAGCTCCTTTAGCAGGTCAGTTTTTGGTGTTCTAGGAATCATTCCTACAAAACCAGCCTAAATCCTGCTACTCTGTATTTTCCAACAATTTTGTAAGCACCTAATTTTCTGAATTAACTGTCTTGAAACACCCAAAGCAATTTCTGTTTCCTTCACTGAACCCTGATGCAGTTCACAGTAAAGGTTTGGTGTTAATGTTAGAATGAGGTCTAAGATTTTTCAGATTTTAAAATTTACATCTAGGCAGTCCATGCTATACTAAGACACTGCTAGTCTTAACTAGGGGTTTGATTCTAGTTAAAATGGTTTTTAACATGTAATTTCTGAGAATAATAACATTAGTAGAAAGTGTTGAAGAAGGGCAACATTCATTTTCTGTCTTCAGCTTGAATAGTGATTCCATGCCCTATGTACAGTTTTAAGCACTTGAAGTGTATTAATTCAGATACCCTCTGATATTGGTACTGTTATCTTCAATTTATGACTGAAAACGCAGGCATAGAAAGGTTAACTGAATTGCCCAGGGCCACACATGCAGTAAGTTGCGGAGTAGGGATTTAAATCCATCTGTCTCCACGGTCTGTTCTTTTAGCTATCCCATACTTTATCATTATATCTTATCATACTAAATTTGACCTAAAAGGAGGTTGGATTTGTCTAAGAATGTTGATAGAACCAAGTTTAAAGTATGAACATATCTTTATTCCCATGTGACTTGTTATTATTAGATGTAAAAAATCTATCAGAATCCCTAAAATGTCAAGATTGTGATTTTGAGGACAAAAATACAATGTAAAATAGATCCAGAAATGAAAACTAAAATTGTTCTTTTCATCATCAGCACTAGCTGCTGAAAATATATTATGACCAAAATAATTTTATGAAAAAGTACTGGATTCTCTGTGGCTGCTTGCCGTTTCTTTTTAAATTTTGAGTTTTTTGGATGTTTCTTGTCATTTTTTCCCCTAATATTTCTGTACCCTAGAATGTATTATGAAATATGTTAACTCACTAACAATCCTAAAATCTCATAGCTCAGATCAATTAACAGTTTACTAAATTGTGTTGGTTTCATGTAGATAAGTAGAGGCATTTGGCAATCTTATATTCTTTAGTGATTGGGGTTCTCAGAACAGGGGCTTGAGTATTTAAAATGGGAAAGATGATAAAGTATGTTTTTACAGGAAGTCCCCACCTAATAAATGCGTTGTGTTTCTGTATTCATTTATAAGTCAGAAGTTTATTTGTAAATCAGTGTTTGGACAGTGATTGGAAGTTTGAACTAAAACTAAATATTACAAAAGCGCTAAAGATTCTAGGGGAACCATTTAAACTTGATTTCCATTGGGTAGTAAGAGATATATTTCCCATCGTCACCTTCACTCCCATGACAGTGGCTCTAGCAACCTAGAAATGGGGATCTCTGGGGTATTGATAAGGAGACCCTTCATTGAGGAATTAGGCAGAGGAGGTGACAGTATATTGCTGTACCAGTGATACCCTCAGTAGACTTCCTCTTAGATTCCATTGGCTATGATTTGGTCACATGCCCATGGCCTCTGCCAGAGAGACTGGAAATGCAAGTGCTTGGCATTTTTAGTCTCCAGAGTGGGAGGAGAGCCCTTCCAGCAAGAAATAAAGAGATTGGCAATGGCTGCTGAGTGGACAACCAACTGTTCACTCTGGCTTACAACCAGGGATTTTGGTAGCAAACTTTTCAAGCTTATATAAACTTGAAGTTTATAAATTCAAATTTATGCTTTCATGTTAAAATATCTTTTTGGAAGAATGTATGTAAAATGACTGATTTCACCTTTAAATTTCTCCCCTCTTTCCAAATATATGTTATTTTATATTTAATTGGATGATCAGATCTGATATATAACCATTAATTATTTTGAAGGTAGATTTACATATGTAGTCTGTTGACTAGTGAACAGCTATCTTACGTTGTAAAAGCAAACGAAAGTTTGCAATTCATACACAGTATTTCTTTCTTTTCTACTTGCCAATCTGTTTTCATCTGCTTTTAATAAGAACTTAGGCTTTTTTATCTTTGGAAAATATTTGTTTCATATTTTATAGTAGAAATGCCACTCTTTAAAAAATCAATATTTAAAAATTGAAATATTTGTTCTGAAGTGGATCCACTACCCTCTTCTACAGAATTTCTCAGAGTGAGCTCTACTAACCATTTGCATTAGAATCTCCTGGAATACTTTTGAACAGTGTTATTCCTGGACTCAACACTAGATCCACAGAATCACAATCACTAAGAATCTTTATTTTAAACAAATTGCCCAGGTGATAGTTGAATACAGTAAAATATCAGAGCTACTGGTATATAAAATGTTTTTCCAGAGAACACTGTGGATGTGAATTAGATGAGTGATATATTTTGGTGTAAGTTCTGAGGATATATATATATATATATATACACCCATATATATATATTTTTTTAATTTCAGGGTATTATGAGGGTACAAACATTTTGGTTACATTTTATATCATTGCATCTCCCTAGCGGGGGTTAGAGGCATGCCCTTCCCCTCTACAATTCTCACCGTGTCCTTTAGCTGTGAGTTTACCCCCCCAGCCTCCCATCCCTGGAGAATATTACTACCATATGAGCACCATAGTGTTAATCAGTCAGTTCCAATTTGATGGCGAGTACAAGTGGACCCTATTCTTCCGATCTTGTGTTACCTCACCTTGGATAATGGGCTCAAGCTCGATCCAGGAAAATATAAGAGGTGCTAGATCACTGTCATTTCTTATAATTGAGTAATATTCCATTGTATACATATACCAAATTTTAATAATCCACTCATGAATTGATGGGCACTTGGGTTGTTTCC
>CAUYRT010039781.1:0-47211 GCA_963574885.1 Lepilemur ruficaudatus
TTTTTTGAGACAGAGTCTCACTCTGTTGCCCGGGCTAGAGTGCCGTGGCATCAGCCTAGCTCACAGCAACCTCAAACTCCTGGGCTCAAGCAATCCTTCTGCCTCAGCCTCCCAAGTAGCTGGGACTACAGGCATGAGCCACCATGCTGGGCTAATTTTTTCTATATATTTTTAGTTGGCTAATTAATTTCTTTCTATTTTTTAGTAGAGACAGGCTCTCGCTCTTGCTCAGGCTGGTTTCGAACTCCTGACCTTGAGCGAGCCTCCTGCCTCAGCCTCCCAAAGTGCTAGGATTACAGGCGTGAGCCACCGCACTGGCCTGTAGGTTCTTTTTCAAGTGTATAATTGAATTCTACACATTACAAGTTTGGTGACAGTTAATCCTAGTGGCTGCTTATTAGGGGTAACCGGATTCCATAGAAAGATGTGAAAAATTTGTATTAATAAATTTAATGACAATCTCACATGTATTTAATACTTGCATTTATGGATAGGCAAGTAGATATGTGAAAGTGTTTTTTTTCCTTTGTTACAGTTTTTATTCACTTAAAAATAATCGTTGTCACATCTCCATGTGGATTATTATTTTATTGACTTAAAAATGTTTTTTTATTTTTCATCTTCTTACTTTAATGAGTAGGCTATAGAAAAAATATTTTTAAATTAGTTATGTAAAAGACACCAATTTAAATTTAAACTATGGAGTTGGTTGATCAATTAGCTTTTTTTCTGCTTGTTATATACTCTGAATTTCTGTAATATGTAGTACTTTTTATAGTTTACCATTGTTTTGTGTAAATTGTGCATTTGTAAATTCCCTGAGGCCAAAGTTTGTAACTTATACTTCCTCTGTGTCGCAAAGTGATAATCATATAATTGGTGGTCAAAAATTTTCATGTTTTTTTGGTCACCATAATTAGTTTGATCATTGAAGGCAATAAAATGATAAATAAGCCAAGAGCTCCGCAGAGGAGGGTAGGGTCTATGTTGTATTCATTTTTGTATCTTCCAGGCTATGCTAGTACTTGGCATACAGTAGCAATTCAAATGACTCTTGAGTGAATAAATGAAAGAATGAAGCAAAAGACTAGAACTGGCACTTCTCAGAAGAAATGTGGGTAACCAATACATCTTTGAGAACAGGATCAACCTCTTTCATGATCAGAGAAATGCAAACTAAAACAAAAGAGATATTCATACCCTATACACTCATCAAAGTGGAAAAATGGAAAAATCTGACAATATCAAGTGTTGACAGGAACGTAGAACAATAAAAGTCTTATACACTAATGGTGGGAATGTACATGGGTGCAATAAAGTATATTGGAAAACATTTGATATTATCTAGTAAAGTTGGAGGTTCCCATATCCAATTCAATCCCTGGGAAATCCTCAAAGGTGTGCACCAGGAGATGTGTATAAGAACATTCATAGCACCATTCCTAATGGACCCAAATTGAAAGCAACCTAAATGTTCATCAGGAGTATAGTGGCTAAGTGTATTGTGGTATAGTCATACAATGCAATGCTATAGAGTAGTAAAAAAAAAAAAAAAATCGAATTGCGTCTTCTCTTATCAACATGATGAATCCCAGGAAAATAATGTTTAATTTAATAAGAAAGTCGAATACAATATAATCCCATTCTATTAATACATGAAGTTTTAAAATGCTAAATTAAAAATACTGTTTATTGATATACACATAGATGGTGAACTATAAATAAAGCTGGTTACTCCTGAAGAATGGAGAAATGGGTTGTAAAGAAGCACACGGGCCTTTTAAAGTACTGGCAGTGCTAAGGTGGGTGGTTAGGTACACAGGTATTTATTAATTCTCACTTGATTATTTATACCTTATATGTATGTTATACCTTATATGTATTCCTTGGTATCAATTCAATATTTAATTAAAATAAAAAATTAAAAGGATTGAGCGATAATGTTAACTCTTTGGGAATTATGGCATGCAAGCAATATTTAGTTGAGCAAAATTCCACTCCCCTCTTATCTCTATTGCCACAGTTTAAAATGGTCCTTTTCTAAAGCAGGAAAGTTCCAGGCAAGTAGAAAATGGTAAATGTGAAAATAAACCACAAGGTGGCATCCTGGTCTCGTGTCTCATTTTGATTCTTTGCTCCAAGTAGTGGTATTTACCTTTGAAACGTTGAGGATTTGTTTTCTGTTAGTTTCCTTCTTGTAGTGTAATCAATTGTGTTTGGTTTTGCTTGTATATATAATGTGCTATTAGAGCAAAGTTTGGGGAAGCCATTCAAATAAATTTAATGCAACAAGTATGATGGTCCAGCATATGACATTCATTGATTCAGTCCTCAGTCAGTCATGCATTCATGTATTTATTCATTTAACCAATGTCCACAAATATTTGTTAAGCTTCTTTTCTGTACCAGACATACATAGGGCAAAGAGGCCCTGGAGATTCAGTGGTGAATGAAAACATAGTCACTATCATTTGCTTTCAGTGTAGTGGTGGAGACAGCCAGTAATCACAAATTTAAATTATGACTGACAAAGTTTGTGAAGGAAAAAGGAGAAATGTGTGGCTCACATAATTCTGCAGTGAGGTTTTGAATCAAGTGGGGATGTCAGTGGAATGATCCATTGGTTGAGATCTGAACAGTGAAAACGAGTTACCTAGGTAGAAAGAGAGAAAGGAACTTTCACGTGGAAGGGACATGTGCAAGGCCTTGTGGCAGGAGGGAGTGAGGAGACTAGCAGGACCGAAAGCAAGCCCCTGGACCGGAGGGCAAGTTAGAGGTGGCAGAGAGAGGTGAATAGGAGCCTAAGAAGTGGGCAGGGGACAGACGTTGCCTGGCCTTGTAGTGAGGTTATGGATTTATCTTCACATTAAGAGCGCTAGGGAGCCACAGCAAGGAGGGTGCAGGAGCAGCTCACAGCCTATGCCGGATCACTGGCGAGTCAGCAGTTGCATCACTACTATACATATGAGAGATTCTGCCCTGAGTACTAGATAGCAGCACAACTCTGCTCACCTGTGTGTGATTAGCTTTTTGATAGTGGGGGACATCATTTAAAAACAATAATACAGTTTCAATCTCGGCCACATGTATTAGATTTAAGATTTTTCTTTTAAGGGAACATGACCCCATTGTGTTTATTTTGAATCAGACTAAACACCATTGATTTTGAAGACAGGAAACATGAAGTATGCTGTCTTAACAAACAAATATACCTTTTTAGCACGTCCACAAGAAAATTAAAAACCTTTGACCACCTAAAATATAAAATATGTGAAGAAAATGTTTACTTTATGGTCACATTATCTCAGAAAGAGCCATGTACTGGAAATCAGGTGACCTGGTTCATGTGACTGTGGAAAAGATTGTCTAACTTGGCTGGGCCTCAGTTGTTCTCATCTGCAAAATGAAGCACCTGTCTAGTTTATGTTCTTCTAACTTTGAAGTTCTGTAAATCTGAGAATATATTCATAGAAAGCAATATGTACATGTTATTAATTTAATATAAAGAGAATGGATATTCCGGGACCACCTTGGCATGAACTTGAAAAAAGTGTGTGAGTGGGAAAGCAGAAGCTGTGTGCAAGACCAGATGAGACTTAAGCCAGGCACAGTGGGGCACGCCTGCCATCCCAGCTACACGGGAGGCTGAAGCAGGAGGATTGCTTGAGCCGGAGTTCTACGCTAGCCTGGGCAACATAGTGAGACTGTGTCTCAAAAATAAAATAAAATAAAAAATAATAAAACAAAACAAAAAATGGGACAATGTGCATCTTAAGACATTTTTAAGAAACAGATTTGAATAAGCTGCCCTACCACTTATTGATAGTACATACTATGTGCCAAGTCATATGAACATTATTTCATTTAATCCTCAGAAATCCTTGTGAATACGTTTTTTAAAAAAGTCCATTTTACTAATCAGAAAAAGCTTACGCAGATTCATTAATTTGCGCAAAGTCACATAGCTAATATATCTCAAGATGTATCCAGGCCTGTCTGATTTCAGAACCTGTCTTCAGTCATTACGCTATTAATATTTATTACACTCTTTGAAGTGTTGAGATTTTTAAAGATGACTTACAAATATTGCATAGAAATAAATTCACTAGAATTATAAATATTGATTTCAAGTTATTTATAAGTGCTCTGTTGAATAAGTACCAAGAATTTTAGTAAGCTCCTACATCTTAAATAAAACTGCTTAATAGACATGATTTACATAATTAACCACACATTTTCCTAGATATGGCTGTGAAGATGCACTCTCATTAAGCAAACAACCTCCTTGATAATATTTCTTTACCATATCAGTAGAGAATACACCTACAGAATTTTAACCCATAAGCTACACATTTAAAAATAACAATTAGGCAAATAACTTTCACCACTTCTCTCACTATGTCATATCCTGAAGACAAACAATTTGCCAACTTTGTTACTTTTTTTGTCTCAGGTTCCAGATACTGAGAGTAAAGAGGCTGTCTGCTGGATCTTGGTGTTTAGGGAAGAGGCTAAATGCATTTATATTGAATTATTGTTCCTGTGTTGTTTCATCTGTGGCTCCATTCTTGGGAATCTTTGGGGTTTGAGGATCACATCAAAGAAGTAGCTCTGATGTGAGAACCAGTCAGCGTGGCCAGATAATTCATGGGTTGAGTGCTGAGACCATTCCCATGATAACCATGGTCAGGAGGCACTTGGTGTTTTTCTGTTCTATTGGTACAGCACATATGCCTTAATTTGCTTAATGATTCAGCAGTGATAGACTCATGAAGATCTTTTCAATGGGTCCAATGGCCCCTCAAGCCTTCTTATGGCAGCAGTAAAGGGTGTGTGTCACTATAGGCAATGCTTGCCCACTAAGCTTGGCCATACTTTCATCTGATGGTCACCAGGCTGCACATGGTTTTTGTTTGTTTGTTTTGAATTTTTTAGAGACAGGGTCTCACTATGTTGCCCAGGCTGGAGTGCAGTGGTTATTCACAGGTATGATCACGGTGCACTGCAGCCTCGAACTCCTGAGCTTAAGCAAGCAATCCTTCCGCTTGAGCCTCACAAGCATCTGAGACTACTGGCATGTGCCACCAGGCTTCAACTTGCACATGGGTTTTGATGATGCTATTAAGACCACACTCTACCATTTGTACTGTTCTAAGCTTATCTTTTTGCTGTCAGAAAGATGTCAAAATAGTAAAATAAATCTAATAGGGGCTGCTTGTGAGACAAAAGTGACTAGCTTAGTTCTCATTTAAGAGTGGCTTGTGACTGTGACAGAGGAATGTGTTACAATGAGAGTAAAATATGGTCTGTGTGCCTCTGTGTTTTGCCCTCCTGACTGCAAACACATCTCCATCATCTTGCCAGATCCCCAAAGAAGCCGATTTAATGCAGCTGTGCTGGGACAGACTGGCTAGGACAAGGGAAAAAGCCAGCCACTGCTGGCTCAGGGGAAAGTCTACACAAACAGAGCTACGCAAAGCTCCGGTCGTATTGTTTTGGTGAAAAAAAATCTTTAGGTTCTCTGTAATTAAGGAGAAAGGTTAAAAAAGAAGTGCTGAAAGATCTAGGAAGCAGAGTTTTACAGTATGGTAAATAATATTCAGCTCGATAGCTTATAATCAGGAAAGGAGGGGTTAACTCAATTAAGATACTCAGTTGTTTTTGGAGTTTAGAATTTATCACTGCACTTATACAAGTGATACACTATGAATAATAGCCATTCTTCGCAAAATACTTTTTTCTTCATGAGAAAATGTTTGTTTTCATTGTAATGAAAACACAAAACTATTACAATGCAAACTTGATGAAAGAAACTTTAGAGTTAAGTGCCAATGTTATTCAACCTCTTTCTAGCCATAAAAAAAGGCTTATAATGCATTTTCTTACATGCATATAACACTTCATATGCATGAATTTCTTCATTCCCACAGACGAACAGAATGATGACAGAAGTGGAGGAAACTGAATATTTATAGAAGGCTCAGAACATATAAGAATGTCTCTGGCCTGAGATTGAAAAAAATTATATGCATATTAACTGTTAACTGCTATCAAAAATATTCTTAACTGTAGGCCAAAGAGTTTCGGTTAGTTAAAAAGCCCTTCTTGCTAATGAGAATTGTTAAAGTTAATGGGTTGGTTACTGGGCAGATCTTCACAGGCCAAATGAAGAATGTTGTTTATGGCATGATAGACTTGGGGTGTACAAATATCAGAATAACCCAGCATTCTCCCTACAAAAAAACTCTTTACCTTTTACATCCAGTGGAAGAATGGGAATGATTTTTTTTTTCAAATTCTATTTACGTGGCACTTTGTCTTAACAATTTGCCATTTTGCCTCACCTTTGTCAACCACGTTGAGTGAAATTATGGAATATTCTTTGGTAGCCTTTAAAAGGGGTAAGTTCATTGATTAAGATAAAGTAGTTGTGACCTTATTCAAAGTTGACAATTTAAAACTTGAGAACTGCCAAAATAACTCCCCTTTTATGTTATAATATAGAATAACATGGCATTATTCCTTTTCTTACTCTTTCGTATCTTAAAAGAGTGAAATGGAGGTGGTTTTATGTTAACACTACAGACAGATTTACTCTTGTCTTCAGTCCAAAGTGGTCCCAGGCAGGTTGAAATCCTGAGTCTGAATGAGTCTGAGACCAAAAAAACAACAGTGTCAAAACCACAACCTAAAGGTCAAAAATACGAATTTAAGTATCTGACAGGCCTGGGTTGAATCCTAACTCAGTCCCCTACGAATAGCCTTGGACAATTAACCACTTATTTTCCAATTCCTAACATGCAATTAAGTATAATATTATCTATTTTATAGGACAGGTATGAGGCTTAAATGAGGAAACAGATTTCAAACACTTAGCATGAGGCTTAGCATAGAGAACAACCGAACAGTATTAGCAGTTAGTACACATTTGATTTTCTTTTCTAGTGCCGTGTCTTACAGTGGGGTTGGTCCTGACAGTTACAGCAGAGGACCCAATTCCCTGGTCATTGCCATTTCTTTCCTTGCCTTTGAAGTTAGAGGTGAGGGAGCCATGGGGAAAAAGCACCACCTGGTGCCTAGAGAAACATTTCCCACATGCCTCTGCGCCCTCACTGGAGATTGTCTGCGTAAGCTCAGGGGCTTTTCTTAAGATTTTCCATCCAAGTTCAAAGACTTATCCTTCCAAAGAATATGAGCTATAGTCGCAGTTTATGATGTCATGTTTGCTGTAAGGCTTTGTTGTAGTTGCTGAAATGATCACAACCTCAGCCATTGCTTAGATCTTTAAAGAATTATAAGGGGAAGTCAAGCTCCATTCTTAAGTAAAATGCAGCAAAACTACTAGGAGTCGTCCCATTGGGCAATAAAAAGAGGAAAAGTTTTAAAAATACATCTATCGTTAGATCATTAGGCTTACACAGTCAATCTTGATTCTTTGATTTGACTAGGACTGGTCCTAATGAGATACTTTTAAAGTAAGCTAATTCAGCCACATTTTAATCTATGTACGCTAGCCATGTTTCTAAAATTGCATTTATTATGAGTACAATATTGTGTTATTATATTGCCTCAAATCCAAGATGCATTTTTTTTTTTTCACTTTTCTGGTAATTAGGCAGTTTTATGATTTCTGTGGAAAGCTATGTTGTAGTGGTTCTTTCTCCTTAAAAACTGATTTTCAGGCCGGGCTCGGTGGCTCATGCCTGTAATCCTACCACTCTAGGAGGCTGAGGTGGGAGGATTGCTCAAGGTCAGGAGTTCGAAACCAGCCTGAGCAAGAGCAAGACCCCATCTCTACTAAAAATAGAAAGAAATTAATTGGCCAACTAAAAATATGTAGAAAAAACTAGCCAGGCATGATGGCTCATGTCTGTAGTCCCAGCTACTTGGGAGGCTGAGGCAGAAGGATCGCCTGAGCCCAGGAGTTTGAGGTTGCTGTGAGGTAGGCTGACACCATGGCACTCTAACCTGGGCAACAGAGACTCTGTCTCAAAAACAAAACAAAACAAAAAAAACAAACCAACAACAAAAAAACTTGATCTTCAACCAATAGTATATCTCACAACTGATGGGGCCTTAGACTCATGGGAATAAAGAATTCTAAAATTATATTGTTTTATGATGATGTTATCTAAGATGATTACTCTTTGTGATAATTTAGAAATTGGCAAAAGGAACAATCTGAATAAATAAAAAAGATAACCCAAAAGACTTCATTAAGTTTGATAATACATGTGCACAAGTAGATATCAGAACCATCACTCTAGTTAACATTTAGACTTTTTTATGTTTCAACATTACTTTAAAAGCCCATCAGAGTTCTTCAAATATGATAGGAGATATTATATTTGTAATAGCAAAAGATCCAAAGAAAAGCAAAAAGCTTCCCTCCACCAGCTCCCAGAAACCCCTTTCTTCACTGTCAGAGCACCTCCTTCTTCTGAGGGTCGCTGTGGAGACAGCCATACCTATCACCATCAATCTGTAGGATTGGACTTTCACATGCTACTACCTACCATTCAAAACCTGACATATACAGTACAGTGCTGGGCACATAGTAGTTATTCAGTAAATACCTGTGGCTCACTGATGTGAAATACAAAACTGTATTCTAATTAGACATACATGTAGCTTTTAACAGTTGGGGAAACCCAAATTTCTAAAAATGTTCCCTTTTTCCTTTTATCCTACTAATGACCCTTTGAGTTAATTTTGGGACTTTTACACAAATAAAAGCCATGAGTAAATCAAACTCTAAAAGTTCTTTTTCCTTAAAATAATTTTAAAGGGCATAACTCCTTTAGTATTTTGGTAACAAACATGAAAATTACTATACCAACAGGTGGAACACCACCTTCAAAAGAACACTTGGATCAGAGATGGCAAGCTCAATGGTCAATTTACTATAAATAGTGAAATGTAATGTTAAAAGCTGACGATGTGAAGCATTGCACAAATTAACTTGAAACGACTAAAATTACTGATAATGATTACCTTTAAGAACACTTCCTTTCAGCTATGTGTCCAGTTGACTTGCCAATATTTTAGATAGTTAAATTGAAAAAGAATAATCCACGTATAATTGGGAAGGGGAAAAATGTGGAGGAGGAAGGGTATTTATCTTAAAATATTTAATCCAAATTAAAAAATTTCTTGATCTCTAAAACAGTTTACATTTCAAAAAAGAAGTCCTCTGAATACTGATACTACAATAGGCACTGAATCAGCTTTTTGATCATAAAATAAAATTTATATGCCTGTTATTCACAAATTATAATTAAAAAGCAAACTCCAAATACTACTAAATCCATTTTCTTATTTGCTACCTAATTCCATTAGAGCTATCTGAAGACATAAGAACCACATGGCTTAGAGACCAGAGAAATAAGGTGATTTGTTTTTGTACATTTTTTTTTTTTTTACCTATTTACATACTGGAGATATTAGATAAACTGTATGCTTGATTTTTCAAAATCAAAACAATATAAAAGCCTTCCTACTTTTTCCTTTGACAAAATTGACAAGCATAATAAAAATATTCTTTTTCATTCCTTTTATGTTGTTTGACCCAATACCTTTAAGAATTCTGTAATAGCTTATTTTAGGCTTCACTGAAGAGGGAGCAATACCCACAAAATTTCCACACCAACAAAAGAAATTGTCATTGAGGTACAGAGGATTTACCATCAGGATGCAAACATATGCCTGTCCTGTATGTATGTGATGTTTAAAAATGCTACAAATGTTTCTGAGTTACGAAATGTACGACACATTCTAGCTTATTATCCTGTATTTGGTATTCATAGTCTCATTTGGAAATCTTGTATTTCCATTTTCAAGACCCATGGTTAAGAATAAAAGTCAGAGGAAACTGTTCACTTCTTGCCTCCAAATGTCTTACCTGCCTATGCTTAATTTGATTTATAAGGTCAGATAAATGTTATTTTCAAGCCGGCTATGAATTATATCAAATGATTTTGAAAGAGAGAAAGAAAATCCATGGCTTAAACCATTAGCAAAAGAAGGCCTCACTTGAAATTCATGTCAACTTTCCATTCTGCAAAGCAATTCATCCACAGAAAAATAGTCAAAAAGGACTTCATTTAATTAGTGATATGTAAAGACTCTTGCATAGAAAAAGGTTACAAAGTAATGCAAAAAGGACTAGGTATAGTAATTTTAAAACAAATATTTAAAAGTATAATTTTGCATAATGTTTAACATTCTCATAATATTTATTGCTTTCTCCACACAGCAGAGAAATGAAGTGCATAATAATACATGCTGTGTCTCTTATCTTTCAAACATAAAATCTCACGTGCGTGATTTCAATGTATTAAGAGATTATTTTGTCAAAAAAAATCAAAAAATGAAAACCACAACACCATATGTAGCACTAGTCTAGGTATGGACAAAAATAATTTATGTACATCCCATTGCATACATTCATCTTGCTTTGGGATCAAATATAACCACTACCTTGACAAAGCATTTAAAAATCGTGGCTTTTTTCTTCCCAATGCTCTCTCCTTGTTTTATCACCTTCAGAAATGCAACTTCTTCCAAAAGGTGACAAGAATAGATGTTGCACGTTATCAGGAGAAAATGAAGAGGATAAATATACAAAAATAGTCCAAATGAAACTGAATAAATTAATCCAAACTCTTATAAACTGGAGAGTTTTCAAGTTGGCATGAATCAAACAGCCTCCGGTGGGCACATGGTAGGCAACTGCTCCTAGGTGCACTATATAAATGTAAAGTTTCTATAAAGAAGCACCACATTTTGAGCCATCCAAACACAAAGCGCCTGGGGGCTTGCAGGCAGAGCAGAAATACTTGTTAATCTAAGCACTGATGGAATAATTGCTTATACCAATGCACTGCTAAATGTCACCACTTGGCAAGTCTGTAAAAAGGAAGCAAACTAAGATAAATCTAGCTCTTTCAACTTGGAAATTATTTTCAGTAATCCTTTTGACCAAAAAAACCTGTTGCTTTCAACTGAGTACTCTTCTCTGGCATTGAATTAAAATGTCTGCGGCCTATTGCAACACTTCCGTCCCTTTCCCTTCTTAACCTAACTTCCACGCTCTTCTTTACTTGTGCAATGTTGTATGTTCAGAGGAAAAGTTTCCTAGCTCAGGCACTTATGAAACGTGAATTTTTTTTCCCCCATCTAGTTTCAAAAGAATTCAGTCAGGGCATTTTTCTTCCCCAATTCAGACACACTGATGCACTGCTGGATGGTACAGTCCGTACATTCTCCAGGAAACTTCTAAATGGAAACGAGTGTGAAGTTTTCAAAAGTTGCTGATGTCAGTTACCGAGCTGCCTTAAACAAAAAACAAAAAACCAAAAAAAAAAACAAAAAAAAAGATAATACCACATTTCCACTCGTGAGGTTTGTCTCAAATAGCTTTATTGTTCCTTTGTGGATCTGTAGGCTTCTGTATGGGTGCAGAGGTTTTAAGCTGACTCTGAAATGAAGGACATTCAGTTAATATTGCAAGAAGTTCAAGGAAAATTTAAAAAGCTCCAACTTCTGTCCCCCAGGGTCGGTAAGGTTTACTGTTTGTTCCACCGCTTGTCTGCTGAGGACTGGACGTGGCTGATACGGACAAGGGCGGGCTGATGGCTGTCGCTGCCGCCACTGCTGCAGCTGCGCTGGGGGGCAGCATGGGGAACGCTCCCGCGAAGGACAGAGGGAAGCTGTGTGCGGCTGCGGTGGCTGCTGCGGCTGCGGCATGGACGGTGGCAGAGAGGGACAAGAGAGAGGTGGACAGAGGTGGCACGCAAGGGGCGACACTGCCCGTGGATGGCATTCGGAGGGCAGAATCTGCGTGGGCAAACGTGGCCGTGAGGAGCGCAGAGCCATGGGCAGGAGGCACTTCTGAAGTCGTGGAGAGGCGACAAGGGGTTGACTCCGAAGTGTGGAGTCCGCTGGGTTGGAGCAAGGCTGCGGGCAGATGGTGGAAGGCCGCGGCCCAGTGATGTGGATGGAGGGGGTGATGGTGGTGGGCCATGGAGGACGTCATTGCCGCCGCCTCCCGCTGGGAAGCGCACGTGTTGAGATGAGAAACCAGTCGCACCCTCAGTGGATCGGAGGAGTCCAGGCCTTCCACGGAACTCAGGTACCTCGCCACCTCAGTCAAGCACTCTCGGAACCCAATGCTCATGAAGTCCATGGCAAGAGCGTGTGCATCAAAGTAGCCTAGAAGCGGGGGTTGGGCAAAGTGGGGGAAAGGAGAGAGATTGAGAGGCAGGGATGGTGGGGGGGGGAGAAAATGATACAGTTAAGAAGAATAAAAACTCACTCATGTTCTACTCTGTCCTTCAGAAGACTGAAGTCAATAATCCTTTCTGAAAATATTGCCTGCTGTTTATGGTTTTAATTTTTTTGCTGAAGTTAAGAAAGTATACTTTGCAACTCACATGTGTGACAACTCTGGCAATGCAATTTGCTACATTTGTTCTTGCAACTAAATATCACGGTGGGGGGAAAATTAAGACCGATCAAGTTTCAAACACTTCCAGATAAAAAAATAGTGTCCCTCCTTTTGTATTGTGGGATAGTGAAATTCCCCAGGAAACGTTTTCATGGAAATACAGAGCTCCAGTCTCTCTGTCTCTGTCACGGGAGTTGGAGATTAAAGGGCTTATCTGAAACATCCTTACCCTCTTGGCATTTTAACAGAGCGGCCAAGTGCATCTTAGCAGCGTGAGGACTTTCTTTAGAAATGGGCTAGACTCTCAACAAATGCATAAATGCTTCTTGACTCACAATGTTTTTTTATCAACAAAGTGAAAACATCTTGTCATAACTCTGTATTAAAAAAGGTTTAATGAAAACAAAATGAATTTTTTATTTAATTTGGTTACTAATTTGAAGGTCTTATTTTTCTATCAGAAATATAAGGCTGCTTTACTGGTATGAATTTACTATACTATAACTTCTAGTTTTTCTGAACTAGAAATATATATCTCCTTCAGTGGTTAGCTTACTTTTTTCTGGCACCCACCCAAGAAAATATGTGTATTAATTGTGTCAGTCTGTATGCACACACCCCCACATCTATGACTACTACCATAAAATAGCTGAAGCTTGGTCACATTTATTAGATTCTCTTTTCACCCAGAGATAATATATGAGAATAGAAAATGGCAACATCTGATTATTATAGTACCAATTTAGAGAACAATGATAATCAGGCATTTGGGGCAATGTCACCCACTTTGAATGGGTGAACTCTGGTATATACAAACATATCCTTTTCAGATGCTTTTTTTGTTTGTTTTTTTTTTGAGACGGAGTCTTACTCTGTTGTCCAGGCTAGAGTGCCGTGGTGTCAGCCTAGCTCACAGCAACCTCAAACTCCTGGGCTCAAGCCATCCTTCTGCCTCAGCCTCCCGAGTTGCTGGGACTACAGGCATGCGCCACCATGCCCGGCTAATTTTTTCTATACATTTTTAGTTGGCCAATTAATTTCTTTCTATTTTTAGTAGAGATGGGGTCTGGCTCTTGCTAAGGCTGGTCTCGAACTCCTGAGCTCAAACAATCCGCCCGCCTGGGCCTCCCAGAGTGGTAGGATTACAGGCGTGAGCCACCGCGCCCGGCCTCAGATGCTTTTTTATTTGCAACTTTTTAAAAGGCAATTTTCAAACTGAAAGTTTAGTCTATTCACTTTTGGGTTGTGTGTATACATGAACAAGAAATATCACATTCAAACAAGGTTATTTTTATCTATAGCATTTACAACATTATCTTTTTATGTTTTTGCCGATAAAGCATTACCTGTTTCATTTATCATCTATTAAAAATTAGGCTATCATAATCTGTAATCAAAGCACTCTGGAAAATAGTAGTCACATATACTCAAAGTCCCAAAGCTAGAATTCCAACAAATTTGGAAGTCCAAAGAGATATTTGTGGCAAATACATATGAACAGAAACCATTATATACCATTAAGACAGAAAGAACAACAGAACAAAGCTGGTATAAGAGAATATCATAAAATGTGAAAGAAACAAAAATAGTTATCATCCCAGCACTTTGGCATAGTTAGCAAACAGAGCCCCTTGGATTAGGAGGAAAAGCTGTTCCTGAGGAAGAGCCCTCCATGGAAAGATTTCATACTTCAGTGCCCAGAGTCCTCTGTAGGGCTTTGTAGCCTTCTAATTTCCATGAGAGATGGAAAGAGGTAATGATTAGAGTAGACAGAGTCCAGAAATCCACAGGGATTTAGAAAAAATTTAGGTTACTGTATTAAATCCTCTCTAGAAACTATTGTCATACCAAGACAAATGTAAAGAATGAATCAGTAGAATGGGAACCCCAGGAGCTTCCAAGAATTTTCATTAGTGGCCATGAAATAAGTGAAATTTGTGGTTTGTCAGCTATGTTGTTGTATATGGCTGAGTCCTCTGTTGCATCTTAAGAAATATATATCATGTAATTTCTGTCCTATTGTTAAATGCAGAGGGAAATGATGATGAGTAGCTGTCTCCTGTGAATGCATCTAGGGCCAACAATAGCACACATACATGTCTATACTACTTCCTCTGTGCCAGCACTATTCTATGGACTTTAAGTGAATTAACCCATAACAACCTTGTGAGGTGGACACTGTCTTGTCCTAATTCTACAGATGGTGTAAGTGGGGCTCAGAGAGGCTTAGTAATTTACCCAACGTCACACAGCTAATAAAACGACAGAGCCAGGATTTGAAATCAGGCAATACAGTCCATGCCCTTCACCACTGCACTTTGAGGCAGTTGGGAGTCTTTGACAATATGAATTCAATGTGGCCCCTTCTTCAAGGCCACACATTCTCCTATGCAATGACCTCTTTAATGACCTGGCAGTCAGGCGACTTGTATGGAGCCTGCTTCGAAATGTCTGTTCACAAACTATTCCAGGACGAACTTTAAGACTGTTCAGGTAGCCAAGAATAGCAACCGAGATGGAACTCAGCTTTTATAAGAAAGCCTAAGAACAATGTTCCTCTTTAGAAGTATAGCTCATGCCAAATATTTGAAACCCTGATAAGAATACTTAGCCTTGTGGCTAACAATGCCAAGGGAGGTAGGGCAATTTTTCTTGCCCCATTACTTATTCAATCAGAATCCTAACATCCTGAGGTAGCAGTTGTAGAGACAGAATCATGGGGCTGGAGAGGCCTTTGAAGCTCATCCTACTAGTGTAGGACTCAAAGTACAGCAGAGTATGTCTGTCTTAGGGCAAAGGCAAGGCAGTGGCCAAGCTGGGCTGGATCATTGACTTCTACGATTTAATCCAATTTTCTTCTCTATTACATAAGAATGTCTACATCTTACGCCACTCTTTACTCATTCAGGATAGTTTCTTAAGAAGGGGCAACCTGGTATAAGTCACACAATGTCAGCTTCTCTTTACAATCATCACTCCACCACCACCACCACCACCACTACTACCTAACACAAGTAAAAGATGGCTAAGATCAGGGCAGATGTTCTACAAGTCCTAAGCATTGTGGGCATATAGGAGTTAAATACTGAAATACTCCCAAACCAATTGGTAAATAGCTACTTCCCTCCAATGCCTTGTCTCTGCCCTGATCTAGAACCCACATACTATGTAGTAAAAGGTTAATGCTGGGCACAGAGAGGCCTCCAGGATTTAGTAGCAGCACTTAACTCCTTGTGATACCCTCTCCTTATTCAGTTGTTAAATACACTGAATAACACCCTCAGCTAAGATGAATATCAAAGGCTTCTTTCAAGGGTGACGAAGACACAAAAGGGCAAAATCAAGTCTGAGTCATGTATGCACAAGTGGGATAATGAAATTAGAGTTTTTAGGATCTCAAGTCTATTTTTAGCATGAGATGAGGGTCCCTCTCCCACGCCCTTGACACAATCCCTTCCTAAGTCACTACCTAGTACAGAGGATATCTCTTTAGGGCACTGGACCCAGAGTGTCTGCTCCTGCCTGCTGTCCCCAGGAACAACTCTGCTCCATTAGTGGTTTCTAGTACAGAGACTTACCACCTGAACTTCTAATGTTCTATTTACTCTAAATCCAAGACCAATCAAAACCTGAAAACAATGATGAAAATAACTCTAGAGTTGCTTCCTTTTGAACAGCTAAATAATTTTGAGTCCTAGCCTTGATTTAATGAAGAAGGAGGAAGAGGAGGAAGAGGAAGCCGCAGCAGCAACGGAAGAGAAAGAGAAAGAGAGAATAAAGAAGAAAACAGGATTGCCTCTAACCTCCTGTTTATGTTTGGATGTTTGTGTGTTTGTTTTTTCTTTCTGTACAGATTCCAGCGTGCCCTTCTTAAGTCCCAAACAAATCTCTGACCAGGCTGCTGTGAATGAAGCCTTACTCCCACAGTATTATGAAAGCAAACACAAGCCCAGGGTCAAGTGCTTCTTTTGTTCCAAAAGTTCTTTCCCACGAGTTCAATCCTGCCATTAGCATTGATTTCCACAGCTTTAATCTGGGACCGCCTATCTCAGCTTGTTAAAGAACTGTTCAACTATGACTTCCCTACAACATTAGGGGGAAAAAATGAAAAAGAAAGGTAGAAAGGAGGAAAAAAATAAAGTCACCTACTTACCTTTTCCCCCTGTTGCCTGAAGCATCTTCAAATGATCCACTGTCATTTGCAATATTTCAGCTTTTTCTAACTTTGCAGATCCCTTCATAAACAAATTATAAAGTCTCATCAGTCCTACAGAAACTAATTTGGAACATTATACATTGAATTTAGCATTATCATTTCAATTTTCCCTCTCACTGGAAAAGTCCAAGTTTAATTTTTCTACAGAAAAATATGGATTCTTTTCAAACTTTACATGAAAGCACTAATTACTCTGTCATACCAAATGACATGTATTTGCCGTTGTAAATTTTAAAGGCTAAAAAGAAAGCAAAATAAATAGTTTTTATCATCAGAATAATTATACTTCTAAGTTGACTCCATCAAAACCATTTCAACTGCAAAAATCTCAAACTTTGCATTCAATATCTATCTTGATTAATAACATTTTATTATGGCATATCCAATAATCTTATACAATGCTGAAGTCTAGATGAATTGAATAGTTGTATAACTCTGGAATATAAGGAGATAGGATTTTAGCAAATTATTGTTAAAAGTAGATTTTTCAAATATAGAAAATTTTAATAAGTCCTTAAAGATATCTCATACTAGACCACTGGTAAGCAGATCCAAAAATTAAAAAAGGAAGACTTTTAAGAGTTTTTTCCCCTTCCATAACTACCAGCAGGTGTCACTGTGAATTCCAAGATCATAAACAAGAATAATTTACTGTTTACCTAGGAAGCGTCATAAATACTTAAGAATTTTTGAAACTTTTAAAATAGTTCTTAATAAAATTATCTTGGAAAATATTTTTATTTTCCCCCTTCCCCTTTTTAAAATAAAGCAACCCCTGGAAACCAAATGAAATACAAATGAGCCATCTCTAACTGTCTCGGGGCTGTGGGTGGCTTCTAATTTCTTGCAAGAGCCAAATAATTATACCAATATTTCTTTTGAAAAGGACACTAAAGCTTATTTCAGGTTCCTATACTTTACTTGTTTTGTGAAAATTATTAGCACCCAGGACATAATGAGAGTGCCAGAGTTATTTAACTGCTCTAAAGAACATTCTTCTAGTCGTATTGTGACAGAGCCAGCTCACTATGGTTGGTAGCCAAGCTCTGCAAATGGGAAAGCTCGTGTTTATGGTAACTAACTGCCAAACAACTGAGGTTTGCTTTTAAGGTTTGTTTTAAGAAAAAAAATCTAACAAACCAAGAAAAAAATCCCCAACTGACTGCTCCTCATAACTGTAGACATTTCGGTACTCCAAATTTTAAAAACATCATTGATTACTGGCATTTTATTTCATTTGCAGCTATTGTCATTGAAAATGCTACTAATCAAAACTACAGTTTGCACATTCTATTTAGCATCTCAAAGACAGTCTTGGCATATAGACTGGGTGTCTTTTTTGTCTTAAAAATGTATAGTCAATAGCATATTACACTTGTACTTTTGTCACTATTCAACTTTTCCATGAAGATACACAAGCAGTTTCAGTGAAATTGACTAATAACTGAAACTGCAGTTTCCAAGGGCTTTGTAGGATTTGTTTTATAATGTTTATGGATTCATGAAGTAAACAACAAAATGGAATAAACAAACAACTGCTGTCATATGCACTATTTGAATTAAATTGAAAATATTTTCAGCAAGGACATGCTGCCACATCCTTTGAAAGATGCTTTTAGAAATCCGTGCCATTAGCCATTGCGGCCGAAGGAGAAACACAACTTTTCTAAAACCACAAAGGAAGATTTAAACATTTGGCTTTCTATTTTTTCTAAGTGTGCAAAATCTTTTGTTGTTGTTTTTTCTTTTTCTTTTTTTGTAAAGGAATACTTGTACTATGAAAAGGGGCATTTATGACTAATTTGATTTTTGCCAAATTTCCAAAAAGATGCCCCAAATCAAACATCATTCTGTTAACACAGGGATTAAAAATGAAAGCAAGTGGCTTGGTAAATAAATTTTATTAGTATCATTATTATTTAGGAAATAGAGCTGGGGATGTTACTTCCTGGGCTTTGGTTATTTTCTAATTAAAAAGATTATTTTTTAACAATTTGGGAAAAAATGATATTTCACATATGATAATTCTTTTGAAGAATAGTACATGTAGCACAGTTTCAAACAAAACCACTACTGGTATTCATAGAAAGAACAGAGAAAGCATGAACACTGTTACCCTTAAGGGGGAAAGTAAGCTAAAGAATGGAAATGTTTTTCAACTTCATGATGGATTATGTTTTTAATAGTTTTGCCACAACAAAGCATTTTATTGAAATAGCTGCTCTGTGCCAGATCAGGGCACATACACCATTATTTTAATGAGCTTTAGCAAGAACCCACATTCCCAGATGAGAGAATCAGATTGTTTGAGCTTTTCTGGGGGAGGGGGGGCCCAGGTGGGAGTAGCTTACTTGTTTTTCAAAGGCAGTTGGCACCAGTCGTCTTAACTCAGATAAACTGTTATTAATCCGATCCCGACGCCTTTTCTCTATAATCTATCCCAAAGAAAGCAAAACAACAAAAGTTTATGAACACACAAATGATAAAATTACTCAAATGGAAAAATACAACTGTTCCACATTAGGCTGGGCTACATGAAATAAAGAGAAAAAAAAAATCACATACCCCTCTCCTTTTCTTTCTTGCCATAATCTGAGATGTTGTTGTTGGAGAATTGGATCTAATCACAGAGCTAGTACTTTGCCTAAGAAATAGGAAGAGTATGTCAGATGCTGCATTAACATAACAATAATTACTTCTGGATACTTGGTGGCACCCATTAAATATTCAAAGTGATTCCACAGTTCATGTCTGTGTTATTTTATTCTTAGTTCTTGCTTCACTCTTAACAGACTTTGCTTTCAGCCTTTCGGTCTCTTTTCAGGTAGGAATTATATCTTATAAAAAAGTTTTTAAATGGGTAATCTAGATGCTAAACCCATTGGCAAAAATATCCCCAAACTTTTACTTTAGTTTCCTAGTGAAACAATCATGGGCAGTTAGGGTGAGAAATTAGATATTAGTATTTCCTAGCTCCACTCATATATATTGTAAAGTCAACTAATCTCCTCTAATAGCATCCCTCCTCCTCCCTCCTATCAGGCATACTGAACAAAGTGTTACCACTTTTTGAAATAAAATAAGTGTTAAGCACCCTATCAAACAGATATAAAGTCATCACATGTCAAAGTGTTGTCCCTAGGTACAATCCTAAAAATAAACATAAGTTATCTTATTATTTCAAAACTTCAGTTAGTCATATCTTCCTACAGAAAAAGCTGACGAATTTGATGTTTTGTATAGTAATGTTCCAAAAGTATGCTCTAAATTAAACATGCCACTGATAGGTAAATTAAAATTAGGTTTACTACTGAGTGAATGTTTTACTTTGAAAATGAAACTGAAGTTATCTCTCAGCCTTCAATCTAAGCTTAAATTTCTAGAAGCTGCAACCCACCTTGAGTTTACTAATGAAAAGATACTTTTATATTGAAAGTTCAATCAAAGTATTACTTGGTCACATAAATTTTCCAATGCTTTCTAGTTTGTATCGGTTTCTCTTCACAATTCACGTATACTTAGCTTCTTTATGTTCTCAAATTCCCCAAGTTCTTGTTATTTGTTCTTTTTCATTTTAGAAATGTGGCACACACCAGGTTGTTATTACCTCACCTTCTCATTTCTGGATCTTATTTGTGAATTAACTGTCCCCCTCATTCTCACCCCTTCTCTACTGGTTTCACCTTTCCCGTGACGGCTTCCGTTTTTTTCAGACCTCATTTTCTAAGACGACACAACACTTTAGTAATTATATATTTGAAACGTTGCAAACAACGTTTCACGTATCTTTGCTCTCGCTGATTTCAGGCCTTGGTGTGTGAGTGTTGGAATAACAAAATGAAAGAAAAACTGTTTTCC
Source organism: Lepilemur ruficaudatus (assembly GCA_963574885.1). Classification (NCBI taxonomy): domain Eukaryota; kingdom Metazoa; phylum Chordata; class Mammalia; order Primates; family Lepilemuridae; genus Lepilemur; species Lepilemur ruficaudatus. Next base: position 20,523 of record CAUYRT010039781.1, read on the forward strand.
AATGGTAGGGAAAATTTCCCTGTTTGAGTGACAGCTGCAGATAAATAATTAAGGTGCTTCTGGGGATGACAATTAGGAACAATTATCATTTGACCCGCCTGGGCTCTAAAATGCCTCCGTAATCTCCCTCTGTCGCAGGAAAGTGGAGGTCTTGGCTTCTTCTGTGATCACAACGCAGATCTTTTCCAGACTTGGGAACAAGCAGCCAAAGAAATGATGCCCTTTCCGATCCTTCTATCAGTCACTCCCTGGCGCGTCTGCCCAGTCACACACCGCCATCCTGCAAAGCTCAACCTACTCAGCCTTGACATCGCAGATTGCTTTAATTTCTCCAGAAGGCAAGTCGTGATTTTAGCCTCTTTAAACACTAAACATCAAATTGTTCTTCTTTTCTCCTGACCTATTTTGAAAGTGCCCCCAAATACAGTTTCAGTGGTGGGGGCGTCCCCTGCCGCCCGGACGCGGCCGTCCACGCGCCCCACGCTGACAGCCCGACCCTCCTTCGCCACCTCCTGCACTCTCCCTTTCAGTCGCGTCTCCATCCTCTCCGCCCAACCCCTGCAGTGAAAAGCGACATCCCTCGCCCCACCCCACTCGCGCTCTGCGAGCGCCCACCACTCAAAGTTTCTCGGGCAAACTTTCCCTCTCGTCTGCTTGCTGCGGAGAGAAGCCTCGGGACTTCCAAAGAGCCGCTCCTGCACAAAGCTCCCCAACGCCCTCGGGCCCCGGGCAGCCCCCGCCGAGCCCGCGCTCACCCCGAGTAATTGTTCTCGCTCCCCACGTCGATGGTCTCGTCCATGTCGCTCTCGGAGGTCGTCTCCTCGCAAGGGCGCTTCATCGCGGCAAAGCCAGCGCGCGGCGCAGCCCGGCCGAAACCAAGGACGCCGAGCGGGGCGCAGCACCCTCCCCGCCGGCCTCCTCCTTCCCTCCCTCCCTCCCAGGGCCTTGGCAGGCGCGGCTCCGGCGGCGGCGCGGTCTGCTCCTCGCGGCTCTTTCCCACGCCGCAGCCCTGCTCGGCCGCAAGAGCCGGCGCCGGCCACGCCCCCCCGCGCGGGCGGGGCCCCCTCTCCCGCCCCCCGCGCGCCGGCCCGGGCCTCCCGCCGGACCCCGCCTCCTCGGCGGCCGGCGTGGCTCGCGATTGGCTGGGGCGAGGAGGCGGGGCCGCGCTCGCCAATGCCGGCCGCGAGGCTACGGCCGAGGCGTGGGAACGCGGCTGCGGACCTCCGACCCGGGAGCTGCGAGCGGTCTGGAGAGGTCGCGTCAAGGGAGAGCGCGGGCTCGCTCTCTCCGGCTTGGGAAGCGCGCGGGCGCGAGCGCGGGCGCGGCGGGGCGGGCCGGCGAGGGGCGGGCCCTGGACCCCGGCTGTCCGCCTTCCTCCGCACGCCGCGGCCTCTCCCGAAAGTTTCAGTCCTGTGTGTAAAGAGTCACCCGAGCGCGTGGTTGAGTGTGAGCGAGCGTGGGTGACGTCGCGAGGCGCTGGGGCTCGTCCGAAACGCCCCGCTCGGCTGTCCCTGGTCTGGACCAAAACTGCTGACTGGCTGACCCGGGCGGTCACATATGCCCCCTGGGGCTTTTGAAAACCTTAAATCAAAGTTGCTTTTCTCTCTGACAACTCCCGAGGCTGCATCCGCGGCCTCTGGGCTATGGAGAGATAAGGACGTGAGTTTCCCCGACCAGGTACTTAACCGCCGGCGGTCGGAGGGTCCGATAGGTCGGCCACGAGACGGTTTCTAATTTGTGTCCATCAGTTATTTCCACGTGGTCTTCGGCCACCGTGGATAGGAGACCCCGCCGAGTAGAGAAGTGTGCGGCCAGGAGAAGTGTGTACTCTGATGGCAGGAAGGACCAGGGCGACGATGCGGGGATTTCGGGACACAATGTTAGTAGGTTTTCAAGTTCGAGTTTTTCGGGCTTGGATTATCCAGATAAGAGCCTCAGTTTCCCCTCCATTCCCCCAGGTGTGTGCAGTCGCAGCTGTAGAGTGAATTAGAATCCAGGGCTTGAAGATCCGCGCTTGGAGATTGAATTTGTTTTCTAAAGTAGTAATTCGTGCCCAACAGTTCTTGGCGCATTGGGACAACTTGGGTTGTGTGCAGCTCTAGCTGTGCTTTCAAAACATGCCCTCAAGCTGCTCTTTCTCTCCACGTTCTGCGGGGCTTTCGAGCCGTCCAGGACACTGTGCCTCTGCGAGGGCAGTAGCTGAGCGAGACCGAGGCGCGGAAGCCGGGCAGCAGGACCGGGACGGGCGGCGGGTTGCCCGGGTCCAGCCTGAGACTGCGCACGTGGGGCGGGGACAGCTCCGGGCTTAGTGGAGAAAAGGCTCTGAGCAAGGGACGCCTGTCAGTCACCGCAGCCCTCCGTCACGGATGGGTTCGTGTCTTTCTGGGGATTTGCCCGGGGCGTCCCTGCGACACGCCATTCTCTCCCACACAGACCCGCGCCGGGCAGGCAGAGAAGAGGAAGGGACGCAACGTGAAAGACAGGACCCGGCGGGGTTTGGGCTGGGGGAGAGCGGGAAGGAGTCGGGCCGGCGCGGAGGACCTGTAGCCAGAGTGTTAAACCTTCTTTCAAACACAAACCCCCTTCCCAACACGCCCTCATCTCTTTTATGCGGTCCCCGCTGTGGTGCCTCCAATAATCGTGTGAACAGAAACCCGAAACGTTTCATCCTGACTTCTGAAACTTAACCCCGGGCAAATCACGTACTCGGCGGGGCCGGGCGGGGCCTGGCGGGGCTAAATAGAGTTTGGGCCGGACGGCTGGGCCTCCGGCCGGTGAACCCCAGCTCTGTTGTCTGCCCCAGGGCTGGCGCTCAGCGCGCGCGGGGTTCCGGGCCTCTCTGCTCTGCGGCAGCGCGGGCGGTCTGAGCACGCGGAGCCGGGCAGAGCGGTTTCGCACCCCGACGCCAACCCCGGCTCCGGGGCCACGCAGTCTAGCTGAGGGCGAGCCCGAAGCGCGCCGGTGGTCCGCCCCTCTTCCCAGGCCCCAGCGCTCTTGGCTGGGCGGTCATGGCCACAGGTGAAAGTGCTGTGGCCAGACAGGTGCAAACTCGACCTTCATTCACAATTACAGTGAACGCTGCAGGTTTTTCTGAAAGCGAATGCCTACTGGTACAATTAACGTTTGCCACGCGAGCAATTAGCGGGCGCTTCCAAACGCCCGAGGCTAAACCAGAGATCATCTTTGAAAAAAACTCCGAGAGTTCTTTCTCACTAATACTAGTGTATTTAATTATAATGATTGCGAAAAATTGCAAGGAGGGAAATGATTTGTTTGCAATAAAGTAGCAACTGGTTAAAGTTTTTCCATATTTGTCTTTTAAGACTTAACCGCTGCACTGTGTTATAAAGAAAAACATAGCAGGGACGTTCGAAAGCACACACGGATTTAATATTGGTTAAAATATTTTTAAACAAAACATCTTATTTTTAAAAGTGTTTAGAACAGTGCCTGGTACATAGCGCTATATAAGTCTTAAAGAAGCATGTATATGGCTAAAGAGCTCGGCATTTTGAATACTATCAAAAGAATATGCTTATTTATCTGCAAAATACTTAATAGCAGTTAGGGAGCATGAGATTTTTCTTTAGGTCTTCTACACCTCTCAGGTATTCCATTTGCCTGTCCCCTGGTTGAGCGCCCTTGTCTGTCTTCAACTGAGAGTGCGTCTGAGGCCATCCAGGGAAGGAAACTCTTTAAAGCACCCCAGCGGACTTATAAACGATTGTGGATTGGAGGTGGGGAGGTGTAGGGGTGGCGTATGCATAGAGAAAGAACGGAGAAAGGACGAGAGAATGGCGGGATTTCAAGCCTCATCGCCCCTCTGCGACATCCTTTTCAGCGAAAGTTGGTTGAAGGCTTACTGAGCGCCAGGAAAGAGGAAAAGATGTCTGCGCGCAGAGCGAACTGCAGTTCTTTCCTTTCTTTCTTTTTGAAAGATTTGTACCGCGAGTCAATTAGACCAAAAGATACGAGGGACTTTCTTAGAAACGAAATGCCTCTAGGAAAGAAAGCCCAGGACGACAGATCTAAAGGGAATAGAGGAGAGAAGACTCAATCGTTTTCCCGAAACTGGTCATCTTGCCTGTTTTGTACTTACGTGATTTTAACTCACTTAACGGCGTTAGAGTGAGATGTGGAAGGCAGAGATCTGGAAATATCAGATTCAATGGTCCTGGTCCTCCTTCCCGACCCGTTTAATATAAAGTTACAGTTTTTGCACCTGTTAGTGATAAGTTTGGCTGTCTTGACCAAGTCTTATCTTGTCCCCAAATTTTGAGTTTTGTTACACAAACCAATGAAGTAGTTGTTTTGCTATAATTCTAAAACTCCCTTTTAGCATTTTTGGAAAGAACTGGGAATCTTTTTAAATTTCTCTTGGTCTGCTTTTTTCCTCATTAGAGCCCCCTAATTTTTCAAGACCAGTTGTCACACTTTGTTATTTGTTGTTCCTCTGAATCCTTTGAGAGGCTGCTTACAGTTACTTAAAAAACATTGGCCTCTGGTGTTTGGTTGGCTCAGAAAATCACTAAGGCATGACACCATTTTAAAAAAATGTTTTAGTTTCTTAGTGAAATAAAGGCAGCTCTGTTATTTAGAAACCTTTATGTTAGTCTTAGAAGCCTAGGTGCACACAGTCCAAATAGAGAAGTCCAATATTTTGCCCCATCTGAAATGTTATAGTTATTTGCATGGCTTTTTCTTGCAAAGTGAGAACAAACGGGTTGCCCTGAGAAGTGCTAGTCTATTTACAATTGCTGGAGCAGGTGACAAGCGCGTGCATATCTGTGGGCAGCCTTGTTGGGCTGCCTTCCCTGACTACAAGGCTATAGTGAGCTGGCAATGCCTTAAAATGTGAGAGAATGCTGTGCCCTGGGAGAGGAGGCCAAGGGCAAGGTCCTTGTAAATTTCAATACCTTTCCCAACATCAGGCTGGCAGCAGGCAGGCCAACCTAGGGTCACTGACACATATTTGCAAGCCAGTAAAGCAAAACAAAGCTGAAAGGAACTGCAAATTTAGGCCTACCAACCTTGAAGTCATCTCTAAAAAGAAGCTGCTTTACCAGTTAACAATTTTTCTTGCCTGGTCAGCTGCACAAAATGCATCATTTCTTGGCTTGCCTCAGTAGGTGCTACTTATTTGTTACATCAGAGGCTTCAAGGTAGGAAGTCTAAGACCCAAAGCTCCCTTTCCTGGAAGTTAGGATGTTTAAATTGATCTCTGTTGTTAAAAGGCAACTTATTTAAAAGCTTTTATTTTATGGTGTTATTAATTCTTAGCCCATGCCCAAGGATGGAGACTGGTTTCATTGCAGGACCCTTGAGAAGAGAGCCATACAGGAAGTAACTAGTTTCCATATACCCCTAAGCAACAATCAGAACACTCACTGTATTAATTTGACTCTTTGTGGGGGTTAAATTGATGTTGGCAGGCTTTTCTTTTAAGGAAATTCTTTTAAATTTCTGTTTTCTTGAAGTTGGTTTGATTGAAAGATTTTTTTCCCCTGTCTTGAAGATACAATGAAATATATTCACTTCTTTTATGAAAATGTTCTTTAACTATATCCCTATCACCTAGAATAATGCCTGAAACAGAGTAGGTGCACAATAAATGGTTTGGAATGCATTTCTTGTTAAAATTAATGAACTCTCTTCTTCTTTCTCATATATAGAATTTATATGCATTTGAATAATAAAATAGAAATAAGCGACCATGAACTAAAAGGCCACGAAAAGATGAAGAAACTATGCCTACATATCAGTAGGAAAATTTACTGTGAATGGGTGTAAGTCCAGCCCTGAGCTTCCTGACAGCTAAGTCAGAAGAGAAACATAGTGAGTTTTCTAATTCTTGTAATCAGAAAAAGGAAAGCACATTGGTTTTTTTGTTTTTTGTTTTTTTTTTTTTTTTGAGACAGAGTCTGGCTCTGTTGCCTGGGCTAGAGTGCCATGGCATCAGCCTAGCTCACGGCAACCTCAAACTCCTGGGCTCAAGCAATCCTATTGCCTCAGCCTCCCAAGTAGCTGGGACTACAGGCATGCGCCACCATGCCCAGCTAATTTTTCTCTATATATATTTTTAGTTGTTCAGATAATTTCTTTCTATTTTTAGTGGAGACGGGGTCTCGCTCTTGCTCAGGCTGGTCTCAAACTCCTGACCTTGAGGGATCCACCTGCCTCAGCCTCCCAGAGTGCTAGGATAAAGCACATTGTTTTTTAAAAAAGAAAAACTTTACCCAGTTACTAAATTCTAAAAGAACTGCATGCTTGCCTTGTTCTTAGACTTTTAAGAATTTATTTTAATTATTTAAAACAATTACTTTATTGATCTAAAATTCTCTCCCATGTATCTCTATAATTTATAACATGAAAAACAGCATTCACACTATGCATAAAGAAAGACAATAGTTCGTCTCCTAGTAGCTGAATAAGCCATCTACTAAGCTGTCAAGATTAATTAATTGACATTAATAGGACCAGTGTCTCACAGAGTTCCAAAAATGTGGACTCTCTGTAGGAAAGTTTCTGCTTTCAGATTCAGAAAAAAATTTTAAATGAAGGATTCCCGAATCTGCTTGGTTGGCATTACTTGATGAAAGTGAAAGAAAGAGAGAGAGAGGCTCTATAGTTTTCTGAAATTTCAAGTGCTGTGGAAATTCTTAAGACATCTATGTTTTCTTACCATTTTTATTAGAACATTTCTAATAGATGCATATACTTTTATACCATTATCTGCTCATTTTAAAATTGGCAGGTGACTTTCTAGGGAAAAAAAGCTTTATAGATTAGAAATAAGAACTTGCAAATTTTAGATTTACTATCTAAAAATACGGGAAAAAAATACAGGCTCATTTTGGACCTTCATGTTTTACAAACCCACTGAAATATGTACTTTATAAGAAACTTAGAAAAATAGCAAGATATTTTTCCTAGACAGGGCTGGATTGGTTCTAGCCAGATAAAAATCTGACTAGATTTTTCTGGCTTTAGCCTTCAAAATAATTTAATAATATAATAATAGGTTGGGAATATTGGACTGGAAACTTTTAAAGATAGATTTTGGTCTTGAGTAATAGCTCATCCATTTCTAGGAAATGAATACTTCAAATAAAAGTGAGAAATTGCAGTATTCATCAGGGCAATGCAATCTCTTTGGAAACAGAATGTTATGCTGCTTAATAGAGCAACCATGCTCAGCTGCAGGGTGGAAAAGGGCAGTGTACTGTGTCTTGAATATGGAAGAAAGGGACACTGTATGTTTCCATAGCACTTTTAATCTGAGAATCCTAGGGCATTATTGAATCATGAATCAAAACTCACAGCACTGCAGGATTTACTTGTCACGGCTGGCCAGTGGATTTTGCTAGAATAACTGTCTCAATAGGAACGTTAATAAAGTCTGAAAATAGAAGGCAAAATATGAATAGAAAATATGAGACAAATGTAAATCATGTATATGGGTATATATGTGAATATCTATCCATCTACAAATAGATGGAACTATCTATATGTAGATAAATAGAAAAGGCACAAGATAATTAAAGGTTTTATAATTGACAGGACTTGATTGCTGATATATAAAAGCCTATGGTAATATCTGGCACAGTCCAGTAACACAAGTTAGAGAGGAAATTGCTGCATTTTGTAATTAAACAACCATTTGCAAAATGGAATTTACAAATTTTATGTATTTTTGTGTAACCTCTCTATTTTTGAAAATTCCATTCTTTGTGTTTCAGTTTATTTTAGACACTGAAATACCTTATCTTTTGTCTATCCTATTGTTTATACCTTAAATACATTTCATTATGCAATTCTAAAAATGTAGACCCTTAGAAAAATAGACTTTAGTATTTTAAACCTCTTGGTGTAATAGAAATAAGATTGTTATGCTCTAGGGTTGGGAGAATGATTTCCTCTGTTGTTCAGGTGGAACACCTGAAAAGTCATGTCCTCTGCATGAATCCATGAAATATTGCTAAATCAGGTATCTACATACTTGTGTACATAGATTCTAGTTGAGATAATAAAGATTTGAACATAATTTTAAATCAAAAAGTTGTAACCATTCCAAATTTTTTGGAATGTGAATTGGGAAAAGAATGTCTATACACTTTGTTCTTATTTAAAAATGTAGTTTTAGAACTAATAGGAACATCATAATGGGGACTATGACTACATAAACGGAACCGGGTAGGGGGATGATCTAAAAATGAAACCAAAGAATTTGTGGATAGAGATTATAGACAGAACTGTTCATGTGTGTACTTGAAAGTAATAAAACTAACTTTCATAAATCATGGCTTGATTTTTCAGACTGTGCCTCTCTTCTTTCATTCTTCCTTCTTTGCAGGGCATTAAAATATTGAACACCTACTTTGAGCAAAGTTTCCTGCTGGGCAGTGTGGATGACAAACGGTAAACAAGATTCAATTCCTGCTCTCAGGAAATAGAAGGGAAAATAATATAGGAGTCTAAACACAAATAACGGTTATACAAGATGGAATGTATACAGGCCAAAGTAAACAGAAAACTACATGCTATGGGCACAAAGAGAGATTTGTTTTTAAAGGGAGAGTTTACCAGTGGTAGCTCCAATATTTTAATACAGGATTAGAGGCAGCAGTCCTGTTGAAAGGGTGGTGGTGGCCCAAGGATTTTTATCTGCAAGCTCCATTTGCATGATAAGCACATTATTTTTACTTAGATATTATGTTTATTGGGATGTCTTTATATTGCTCTTAAACATTATGGGAAGGAGGTGTCTAATCCCTTATCTATCCTATGGTGCTATCATGGGGTGAAGAGATAAAGAGGCATTTGAGCAGGGCCTTGAGGATGTATGGAATAGCTACAGTCTTAAATAGACTTTCTTGGAGAGGGACCAGCATTTGCAAAGATACTCAGGGGCTGAACAGTGCAAGTGATTCTTAGGGAAGGATGGGTTCTTCTTAGCTGGAGTGAAATGGAGGGAAAGTGAGTAGAGAGGAGAGAGTTGTCTTGGGAACATGAGTTAGGCTGTAGGCAAATCATGGAGAAGCTTGCATTCTGAGCTGAGTATCTTCTTGAAGTCATTTGAGAGCCACTGGAGGTTTTTAAGAGAAGTGACATGTTTAGAGCTATAATTCATTAGATATGCTTGTTCAATCTAGTGAAGGTTCTTCCTTGTTCTACCTGTTGTCAACAACTCAAATTGAAGACATCACAGTAGAAGAAATATTCTAAGACCTTTGTTTTGGTAAATGGAATTTTTGATATTCTTTGTATTTCTCAGTACAAGTCATTTAGCTATTAGAAGAGCATCATCAGGTAGGACTGACTGTTAGCTCAATACTTGGGAAGCCATTGCTTTTAATCGAGTTGCTTGGGTTTACTTAATATGACCCAATTTATATGAAAAAACATGTTCACTGTCTGCTTTATGGAGTATTCACATAATTGTGCCAGGACTTGCACATCAGTATTTACAGATTTGTTTTAAAATCTGCCATGTCATAATTAAAATCAGAACAAGGTTATACTCTCAATGATTAAGAGAACTTTTTAAAGTGAGATTTTCAGCTTCATTGACTTCAAAGTAACACATAGTACACGAATACTGCTAGATATCTCCAGACTTATCCAGATTAAATACTTTCAGTGAAAGATTGAGCCGTGATTCTTTCCTGCTACTATCTTACTGAAAGAAATAGGTTACAGTTAGCTTTCTACAGGGTGCCATAAATAAACATTCAAGGATTTTATACTTAGGTGTCATTTAACTATTTTTAGTCACATAAAGTTACATCCTTCCCGAAAAGGCCTTGTTGAAATGAAAGTAACTTGTGTTTAAATATTGAGTATTCAATTAGTAAACAATAGTGATGTTTAATAAGGAAATTCAAGATAGCCTTAAATAGTTATTTTCTTCTAGTCACTCATCACAGATGAGATAAAAGCAAGGCTCCTCTTAGTCAATAAAAGTTAACAAGGGAGCACTCTTGTTGAATCAAGGAGGCTATTTTGCAGTGCTGAGAACTTCTTGTGAGAAATTACTTTACTTCCAGCTTTAATCCCTTGATCAATCACCTAGTGAGCTCATTAGGGAATGCAAAAGCAATGCAACATGTAATTCTTGCCCTTGGGGAATTTACTATCCGGAGAATACATTAATAATGACCATGATAGCTACCGTTTATCTAGTGCTTGCTACCTGTCTGACCCTTTTTCTAATCCACAAAGCACCATGTGGATTAGTCCATTTAATCCTTACTGGAACTCCTTGAGATAGGTACAATCATTATTATCTTTATTTTACTGGTAAGGAATCAGATCCAGTGAAGTTAGGTAACTGCCCAAAGTTTTATTAGTATGAAGGGGTAGAGTCAGGTTTGACTCAAGGAATCTAATTCTGAGCCAGTGCTTCTATCCATTACTGGACATTGCCTCCAAGAATAATGCATGTGACACAGACACAAACGGGTAGAAGCAACACACAACGACTGTTTCCCAAAGGCCATTTATAAATATGTTGTTTGGATTGTCGGAACATTTGCTCATAGAAACTATGTGATCTGTGGCAGTTAGTGTTTTGAGTCTACCCTCAAAAAGCCTACCTACTCCACACTAAAACCCAGAAAAGTTTGTGATTAAGAACACAAGCTTTGGAATCAGACTCCAGGGAGGTCAGTCATACCCAGATCTATCACTAGCTGCATGACCCTGAGCATGCTATTTTTTTAGGAACCAGGACCTCATCCGTGGGGTTAATGATACCTAACAATATAGCAAAAATCAAATAAAATAATGCATGTCAAGTGCTTAGTAACATATTTAACATATGGAAAGAGAAAGACATAGCTGATTAATCCTGGCTGCTGAGAACAGGGGATAAAGTTCCCTGGTTTTTTTTTGTTTATTAAAATTAAAAACATCTTTCATTGCTTTTATATTATAGTATCAATACATGTTCAATGCAGAAAAATTAATAGTGTTAGCAGTGATAAGAACATTTAAAATGCCATTTAATAGACAACCAGAGACAGTGTCAATACTTCGATAATTTTCCTTCCAGTTCTTACGTTTTTTTTCTTTTCACAAAACATGAGATCACTTTGCCTAATAGTATGTAACCTTTTTTAAAAACCTAAATGTATATAATGAACATTCCCCCATTTCATTAAATATTTTTGTAACATCTTTTTTTCCCCAATAGTATAGTAATCCCTTGTATGCTAGTATCAAATTTACTTAACTATTCCTTATTACTGGGCATTTAAATGTTTATATATTTTTTCTAATATGTACAATGCTGAAATAATCTTGTAGGCAAAAAATGTGCATGCTTTAAATTATTTTTAGTCTAAATTATTAGAAATGGAATCAGGTGACCAAATGGTATTTACATTTCAACCACTTTTGATATTTTCTGTCAAATTACTTTTCCTAACTGTTGAATCACTTTATATCTCTGCCAGCAATGTGTGAAAATACTCACTTCCCTCAATCATCACCGACACTAGACAGTTTGATAGATGTCAATCTGATAGGTGAAGTAGTTATCATTTTAACATTTTTTATTATTAATGATGTTAGAAATTTTTTTCATAGTTTTATTGTCTATTTGTAATTTTTTGACTATTAATTTACCTAATTTTTCTCATGAGGTAGTTATCTTTTTATTATTGAGTTAAAAGTCCTTATTTTAAAATCAAGACACTTAATGTTTGTCTAATATACTACAAATGCACATATATATTTATTTCAGTTTACCATTTTAAAAAATCTTATTTATGTACTTTTTGATATGTACATGCATAAATTTTTACTTTTTTCCCTATCTAGTTTATCAGTTTTTTATACTTTTTCCACTTAAAAAACTACTCAATCTAGAATTTATTTTGGTATATTTTGTTATATAGGAGTGAATTTTAGTTCCATAGATTCAACAAAACATTAACTGCATGCTTACAATATACGCGGTATCATGCATTTACCTGGGGAGGAATTGGTGCATGGTACAGGCAGAATTCCTGCCCTCACCAAGCAGCTGCACCTTCAAATGGTTCATTAAGTTGTCTCTAAGTCCACTGTTGATGCCCATGCATTACTTTTTCACTGACTTACATGCCTGCTTTGTGACATACCAAATCCATGTGTATAATTAGATCTGCTTATAGACTTTATATTTGACTTCACTTTTTTTTTCTGTATATCTGTTAGCGTCTCACTGTTTTAGTTATTGTAATTTTAAAACAATGTCTTTTAGTAAATAGACAAGAGATAACTTCATTCCTCTTGCTTAAAATTTTTTTCTGAACTTTTCCATTACATTTTATAAAAATGTTTTTTATTGGGGTATAATATATACACATTTGCCATTTTAACCATTTTTATATGTACAATGCAGTAACATTAATTATACTCACAATATTGTATGACCATCATCACTACCTATTTCTAAAACTTTTAGTACCCCAAACAGAAACTCTGTACCCATTAAGCAATAATTCCTTATTACCTCCTCTGCCTATCCTCTGGTAACTGCTGATCTACTTTCTGTCTCAATGAATTTGTCTATTTTAGATATTTCATATAAATGGAATCATGTAATATTTGTCCTTTTGTGTCTGGCTTATTTCACTCAGCATGATGTTTCCAAGATTCATCCATGCTGTAGCATGTATCAGAACTTCATTCCTTTTTATGGCTGAATAATGTTCTATTGTATGTGTATGTCACATTTTGTTTATTCATTCATATGTTGATGGCATCCCTTGTATTTATACTTCTGGAAGAAGTTTAGAATCATTTTGTCAAAAATTTCCCCAATTCCCTAATTTCTTCTTAATATTCTTTCATATCCCTTTCTATTCCTGTTACATTTTGTTAATGCTACTTCCCTGGGTTGCTAGTATTGAGTGCCTTCTTATGCGCCCAAGACCAGCATTATACCCTCATCCCTGAACCTCTCCTCCAATCCATTGAGCTGCCCTGTGCTTTCAAATTATCTACTTCCACCTTCATTCTCCTAACAAACACGGACATTCTCTCAGTGCAATTAATCTCATAGAGGTATTTTGGGGGAAACAATCTGAACTAATTGTCCCTAAATTATGAATGTGAATGCCTGTTGGCCCTCTTGGTGGAATGTGTATTTTACAAAAGGATGTTTGTGAATTTAAGTGATTTGCTATTTTGTAGAATTGCAATAGTATAGCAAAGTATCTTGTAAAATTTCAGTCTACACATGGATAACACATTTTTGAATTGAGGGTTAGCTTCCCACACAAGCTATCTTAAGGCATTACTGTTGTTGTTGTCAGATATTTTCTCTATTTTCCATTGATTTTCTCTATTTTCCATTGATTGAATCCACTGATTTTCTTTCCTTTTGGAATTCCTACCACAGTAATGACATTAGTGGCCCCGTGACAGTGGAAGGGGAGGTGGTATATATAAGCGATTGGCAGTGGATAGGTGTGGATCAGGTACTACTTTAAAATGGAATCTTCCTCTAAATAACCAAATGCTAAGTTGTATATTATAGTCCACAGGGCAGGGCAGGGCTGGAAAAGAGAAATGAGGGCTAGCAGAGTAGAAGACAGCTTTCTCTGTTCTTCTCAAAGGTAAGGATAAACTAGAAGAAAGAAACTATTAGATTAGAAACTATTAGTGGTTTATTTTCTTCTGCTTTGTATGTATGGTGGAAAGAGCATTGGCTTAGGAATCAGGAAGACCTGGGTTAAATTCATGGCTGTCACTTAGTAGCCTACGTTATCTAAGCCAAATTAATTTTCCTCTCTGAGTCTTAGTTTCCTCTACTGAAAAATACACCTGGCTGAGTTGTTTTAAAGATCAAATAAGTTAAATGTGAAACTCTTAGCAGTATATAGTTCATTGTGTATACTCAGTGAAGATCAATTTCCTTTTCCTTCCTTTCCTAAATGACAACAAAAGTAGTCTGTATAGAGGAAAGAGTTTGTAGCACCAAATGTTAACCCTGCCTGGATTAATGGCTGAATAAAAACAATGTCTTAATTTTTCATAATGCATCAACTTTCTTTTGTGTAGCTTTCATTTGATGCTTTGCTAAATTATGGTGCTTGCAAAGAGCCTTGAACTTTTCTAGTACAAAGCACACTGTAAGCAGGATGGAATTAACATTATCCTTAGACTATAAAGTATGGTACCTGGATTCTTAGTGATTGACAGGACACATGTTTATACAGTTGATTTTGCCCAGGGACACATTCTTGCCTGAGTCCTGCAGCCGTGTTTTGCCACCTGTAACTGTGCTGAATAAAAGTGGTCCCATCTATCATTTCTGTAGCTTTTCCTCATAGAAACAATCTTGATAAGGATAAGAAATCCAGGACATCATAGTATCAACAATCCTTTCCTCTTCAAAGGCATCTTTCAAACAAGGCTCTAATAGCCCCTTACAAGCATTAATTATATAAACCTTGCACACTATTGCTTTGTGGGAGGTGAAGTGTTCAGTAAAAATGATCATCTGAACAGAGGCTGGCTGTGTGCGGGCAGTATGGAAATATGAAAAGTGAGAAGTGGGTGCTCTGCATGTATTCATTGCTGATACAAAGTCAGCTGTGTGGCTGGCTGGTCCTCTGTACACTTCTGCTAGGTTTTCTACTGATACATAAAATAGATGCTTTTCTTTGTTAGAGAAAAATTTGTGAGTGATAGGAGCTACTTGAATACTGAGTATATTAATTTTTATAATTAATTATGCACACTGCATACTCAGTGTCATCCTGACTTCTGGGGCTGAGTTGCTCAGTATCATATGATGAAGAAACAACTCCAAATTGAGCTCAGTCTGACTCCTGTGAATAATGATACTACCCATGATGAATAAGAAACTTGGGGGCCTCGCATCAGAGTATATCTTATCACTGGGAAATGACTTATTGGAGAATTGAGCCTCACATTAGTAGTAGCCATGTATAAGATTTATATTACACTGTTGCCTTTATATATAATATGTATTATATGTGTTTAAATTTTTTATTTTGTTTTATTTTGATCCTAGTTCCTAATTTGGAGTCCTTGCATCACTAGTGATTCAGAAAAGTAGTAATGAATATTTCTGTGGTAAAAAGCCATTACTTCTAAAAATCTAAGAGTGATATTGTTGACTTAAATCTTTACTAATGCTTTTTAGACTACCAGAAATAATATATCTATTTATATCACAATGATACTGAAAACAACAATAAAAATGTCACCTGTCTTTGATGTTTCAGAACTGGTTATTTTTCACCTTTTAGAATGTTTTATATTTTATGTGTCTTTGATTAATCAGTCTTCAAAATGGGAAAACAAGTTGTTTTGTTGTTTATTTGATAGGCATTTTTTGCAGTGTAAAATTAGTATAGAAAAATAACAAAGAGGCTGAGGCAGGAAGATCACTCGAGCCTCCTAGTTAGAGGCTGTAATGTACTATGATTGCACCTGTGAATAGCCACTGCACTCCAGCCTGGGCAGGAACTTAGCACAGTACCTAGTACATACAAGCACTCAATTAGTATTTGCCAAATGAATCAGAACCACTCCTGTGAGCCATTTTCCTTGGTTGAAATTCTGGCTAATTTGATTCCTTGACTTATTTCTGATAAACTCATGGATTATTTCTTCATTTGAAAATTTTTTACATAATCCAGAATAGATGGATTTTTTTTTTCCTGGCAAAATCTTATTTCGTAGTTACATTTGCCCAGAAAATATAAGTGCTACTGTGACAGTTGACAGGAACTGCCTGTAGTGAATGTTAATTATCTTCCTAGTATTTATTATCCATTTTCCCGCCCTCCTTACAGTACTCAGATTTTCATTTGAACAACCCCTCCTGTGGAGTAGCCATCAGGTAGGGTGAAATTGAACTGACTCTAGTCAAGGTGGGATGCTGAATTGGTATAACCCAACCACTGAGAACATTTTTCTGCTTGCTATAGGCTTATATACGTACGTGTAGAGTGCCCAGGTCACGAGGACTGGTTCAGGGGAGGTTCAGCCAGTGAGAGGATTAAGAGATGTGAGTGAGAACACATGAAACCCACCTTCTTGGGAGACTCATTTTGGAACCCTGAAAGAAGCCTGAGAGTATCATGGAGAAGGGCAACACCAAGAAAACTGTAGAAAAACAGGGCCAGGTCACTGACCAAGCTTTCACCTATGCCAGTCCTACCCATGAACTTTTACCATCAGGTGAGCCATTAAGTCTCCTGTTTTTAAAACTAGTTTGTATTTGGTTGTAACGGGGGAAAAAAGCTTAACTGATGGGCAGCTTTATCCTAATCTTATTATTTTACATGTAAATGTTAAAATACTAGATTCTCCACAAAATACTTTGATCAAGTTTTTGCTTTTGTTATTTTATTTATTTATTTTTTGAGACAGGGACTCACTCTGTCACCCAGGCCGGAGTATAGTAGTGCTATCATAGCTCACTGCAGCCTTGACCTCCTGGGCTCAAGTGATCCTCCTGCCTCAGCCTCCTGAGTACCTGGGTCTACAGGAATGTGCCACGATGCCTTGCTAATTTTCTTATTTTTTGCACAGGTGGGGTGTTGCTGTGTTGCCCAGGCTTTACTTAAATTCCTGACCTCAACTGATTCTCCCACCTCAGCCTCCCAAAGTGCTGAGACTACAGACATGAGCCACCCTGCCCAGCCTTTTTTTGCTTTTAGCAGGAGGTATAACTAATTCCGAAAGCACAAAAGTTTTTCTCTGACTAGAAGACAAAGATATATTTATGTATTTTAGACAAAGATATATTTATGTATTTTAGATAACAAAGCCACTAGAAAAACAGGTAAAGTTAACGAGAAACTCATAAATGTTGTTCATTTTTTTTTTTTAACTTTCATGAGTATCTAAGATATTACGCACAGCATAATCTAGTCATCCACTTTTTCGCACACCTGATATTTATCACGGTACCCCTTAGGCACTGTTTGTAAGGAAAAAAAACTGTTACAGTGGAGGTTAGAAAAAAAAATCATATTTACAAAAGTTCATTTAGGTAACCTCTGGTGAGTTGGTGGTTTTTCATGCCAACAAATCTTTTCCTTTATATTCTGCCTTGGTTTCCATCATTGTTCATTTTGAAACTTCCCCAAATCAAACTTTCCATGAAGAGTCATGCAAAACTGAGAATATATTTGGAATTTTATTTCTCATGACCCAGTTGTATCGCAAGAGAGATCAAAGGGGTTTTGTTCTGTTTCTATAATCAGCTATTTCTTTGAGAGAACAGATTCATAAGAGTTTGAATTATGCTTAGAAATGCATACACAGCAAGCAAGTACATGGCATTTTAATTACCTCCCTCTACTCCAGTGAAAAATGCCAGGCACAAGCAGACATCCAAGGTTAAGTTCAGTTTTATTCTCTTAACATAGTAAATAATTTGATAGCCTCCTTTTTTCATAGGCTTTTTCTTTTCTTTTTTTTTTTTTTCCTGATCTTTAGTCGGTTTGCTCCTCTAGCCCTTCCTTTTATTTTCTAAGGATCTACCTTTTGCTAATGTTGAGACGGTTTCTACTTGACAAATTCTTTTCCATGTTAGACTCACATGACATAATATTAATACAAAGAGAACAGATGGCTGCCTTTGGAATTAACCAATTGTAGTACTTTGCTTAATCTGAATTGACTAATTAAAATCCTCATTAACTGGTATTGATAATTCAGCATTTGTGACCTCTATGGTGACTTCATGATATAGTGAGTTTATATATGAGTATTTAAAAATTTTTTCCCTGTTTTTTGTTGTGAGGAGACAAAAGCAAAAGGCAAGGAAACAGACTCATGAAAGGATTTGTTAAAACTCTTAAAAAATTTAAACTCAATATGTCAGGTTTGCACTAGGATCAGTATACATTTAACCTAAATTGCTGTATTTCCAACATATACTTCTGTAATTTTGCTGTTTATACTCATCATGGAAGGTTGGATTAATCACTAGTACTTTGAGATTTTTCAATTTAATTTGATGAACATTTATTGACCTTACAAAATATTCAAAATACTATACTAACTATCAAGGCAATTTAAAAAAAAGCTTTCCAGTTACTATTGCTGCATAACACATGACCCCCAAACTGATGGCTTAAAACAACAGCAGTCATTTTATTATGATCACAAATTCTGTGGGATAGGAATTCAGAAAGGGCTCTAATGGGTAGTTATGGCTTGGGGTATCTAATGTGATTCTAATAGTGGTTGGAGCTGAAATAGTAGGGTGCTTGAACAGCTAAGGACTTTGTGTAGCAGGCTAGTGGCTCCATTTGCACTCATGCCCCGAATCCTACAAATGTTATTATAGTTATAGGCCTGCTAGAACCATAGCTCAATTTCTATGTCTTGGTTATGTCTCAGAGCTTCCTAAACTTTCTCTGTTGCTATAATTTTAGCTTCTCCATGTGTTCTCTTTGAGTGGGCTAGATTGGGCTTCCTCACAGCATGGCAGCTTTGGAGCAGTCGGACTGCTTATAGCGCAGCTCAGAGCAAGTGTTCAGGCTCACAGTGTAGAAGGTGTATCACTTTTATGATCTTTATGAGCCTTGAAAGTAGTGCAGTGTCATTGCTTCTATATTCTATTGCTTACATATGAGTCACCAATTTCTTCTAAATCAAGAGGAGGAGAATTAGACTTTGTATCTCATAGAGGGAGTATAAGTTTCTATAATAGAAAAGCATGTGGGACTGGACATGTGGTCCTCTTTGGAAAATACAGGTTGCCATTTTGAATGAGACACAACATCTTTTCCAAAGAAGCTCACTATCTAGTGAATAAAACCATGGTTCTCAAACTGTGTATTGAAATATACCAGGTCTCTGTGGCTTACTCTGAGGATAGCTTCAGGATATTTTACATTTTTGAAGGAACATCTGTCAGATACCATGTAAATTACTTCTATTAAGTTTTTGGACTTAATTACTCAATAAACAGAACTGTTAGACATTTCTTTTGTCCCAGCTATGCCATGAAAAAAATTATAGAGAAACTGAAAAATTATAGCAACAGAGAAAGTTTAGGAAACTCTGAGATAAAAACAAGACATAGAAATTCAACTATAGTTCTGGCAGGCCTATAACTATAATAACATTTGTAGGTTTAGGGCATGAGTACAAATGGAGCCAGTAGTCACTTTTCTTTCCCCTGCAGCTCTTTGCAGGGTCACATGGCACCTGCATATGGACACCCTAGCTTTCATGTCCAAGCACTGTACCCTCTCCCCTCAACCCCAAAGAACAGCTTCTCCTTGACCCTAGGAGTGAGTGCACCAGAGGCAAATATGCCCACTGGAGGAAGGATGGGGAGAACACCCCCGTGGAAGGAGACTCAATATGTATTTAAGCAAGGAATTCTGCAGTCCCCGGTACCCAGAATGTGATTTAGGAAAAGAGACTGGGACTCAGGATAAACATGTTTCTTGGCCTCATAGATCCTCAGCCCATTTGGAGGGTTGTGGCTAGAAGGGCCTTTAAACAAATTTTTAAATATAGGGGCATGGGCAAAGTCAGGTCTAAGGGTAGTGCTGAGACCGCGTACAGAATGCAGCATGTAACTGATCCTCGTTACATATTTGACAAGTATATTCATCTAGGACAGATTCTGGTAAGTATAATGATAGAGGTAAATACTGGCTGTTGTGGAAATTGAAAAGAGAAACATTTATTCTAACATGGAATCCTGGGAAGGCTTCTGTGTGTGTTGTATTCAAGGTTAAAGGGGGGAAGAAGTAAGGAGAAATGGGATGGGAAATCTGTAAAATGCAAGGATTAGTACCCACTAAATTTATCTATCTATCTATCTATCTATTTATTTATTTATTTTTTGAGACAGAGTCTTGCTCTGTCACCCTGGGTAGAATGCAGTGGCATTATCATAGCTCACAGCAAGCTCAAACTCCTGGGCTCAAGTGATGCTCCTGTCTCAGCTTCCCAAGTAGCTGGGACTACAGGTTACACCACCAAAAATTAGCCGAGCAAATTTTTTCTATTTTTAGTAGAGACAGGGTCTCGCTCTTGCTCAGGCTGGACACTAAATCTATTAAAATAAAAAAAAGCATGTATTAATGAAACTGCTAGAGGCAAGTGTCAAAAGAAAACTAAAATTATGCTCACCATCTCGGTGAATCTGGATATAATAGCTTTCTAAAGTTTATATAATTTGAGGCCCTTTTTCAAAAAAAGAATACAAAATTAATTGCAAAAACATAAAACAAATTACAAATTTATAAAAGCTCAGTAAGCCACAAATACCAAAAAAATCTAAAAAATCAATTTTTCTATATTATACTATTTTCTGTACTTTTAAAAATATTGTTTTTGGTTGTATACTCTTTGATTGCCTCTTTGCTAAATGTCAGTTGCATATTCTGTAGAGAGAATAGAAAGATCACTTAGTATTACTGATTGAATATTTAAAAAATTATTGATAGTTCACAAAATCTTAACCCTATCATTATTAGTAGCGTGTGAAATTTTCTGACTGTTGTCAAATTAGGTAAACCTCTTATCATGTTGTTGAATTGCCGTAGGGCTGCTCTCTATTTTTAGCATAGTTACGGGTTTGTTTTCTTCAAGCCTAGTAATTCTATTTTACACAATCACCATAAAAATATGAGAAATATGGAGATTTTATAATTGTATAGGCTGCATTATCAGATATATTCCTGATAGGAAAAAAAATTTGTTTTGATTAGATCTTGATGAGAACCAAATCTTCTGTTAAAATTTTACATACTTGATGATTGGAAGAATTTTCTACAGATTAGCTTCTGGCTCCTTACGGTTTAACCTTGTCTCTCCTGCAGTACCACTGGCCCTGCACCTTTGTGTCAGGAGACCGGGAGTTGGCACAGTGGCGGGAAGGGCATCTTGGAATCTGCTCCTATGCTGGGATAGCTGGCAATAACTTTCACAGCAGCATCTGTACACTTATAAATATCTGATACCATACTGAAATCATATGTATCCCCAACTTAATCAACTGCCCCTTACTCATATCCTCAAAAGACACATGGCTACTCAATGCCACCCAATATGAGGGGAAGCTGAAGTGAAAAGAGACAGTGGCCTTAACCAACCGTGGTTAAAAAAAAAATATTACTTTTGCAAATTTTACAAAAACCGTGTGTCTATATGAACACATGGAAAGGGTGAGTACATGCAAACTAGGCCCTTGAAGCTGAAGTTTCATTCACTCACATCCACCTCTGCTCACCATTCTATATCTAGGGAGGCAGAGAAGCAGCGACCCACACTGAGAAAGAGTGCTCTGTGACCGAAAGATCACTGGACAGCAATGGTGAGGACTGGAGCTTTCCTCTCAGTTCTCTCAGGCTCTGTTCCTTTGGGCCACCCTCTGGGATTTATTACTATTTGTCAAGTGTTAGCCTTTCCTCATCTGCAAAAGGAGGTGGGGAATATGAACCTTTTGGGGCTCCGCCTGTGAGGTAAGTCATAGTAAGTTATGCAAATTGTGTACGTTTAAACCACATCATTTTCGTCAGCGAATTCTGCCATTTCCGTAACTCATGCTAATGTCATCATGTAAACAATGAATAAGAACTTAAAAACAGTTTAACTTCCCCAAAGACAGGTGTACTATAAAAAAGCGATGTGAAAGGAGGACAAGCAAGTTGTCATTCTGAATGCTGTCACTGTAAGTACACTAGAGCATTTCTTCCAGTTTTACAAATGCTATCTTTCAAAAAAAAAATTGCAGAAGTCACACAAACATCTTGTGAAAACAATTCCAATGTGAAAATTTATATAGCAAAAAAAAAAAAAAAAAATAGAAGTCTCATCTCCAAATTTCACTCCCGAGGGGAATTCCTGCTAACAGTTTAGACAAATATGTAGCCTTCTAGAGCTATTCTATGCACACACAATGGCAGAATGACATTTAAAAATATTAACTGAGGTATTTTTTTCCTTCTGTACTTCCTAATAGTCCTGGCCTTTCACCCACTCCATCAGCTAGTGCATTCTGCATTCATTGCTTCAGAGAAAAGATGACTCAACTGAATGCATTTTTAAAAGGGAGCCAACAACTTCTCAGTGTCAAATTTTTGAGTTTTTAGCCCTTGTGGGAATAGAAAAAGACATAGTGCATAGAAGGAGATTTGGAAGAATATATGATAAGTCATAAGAAGACTTAGAGCCTTCAAGATTAGATAAAAAAGATTTTAATTCTTAGGAGGAGAGAGAGAGAAGAAGAAAGATGTCTGGCAGTTTATACTGCTTCTTTCTGAAAATTAGAAAAAGACCTCTTTTGGGTGGCTGAATCACAATTAGGTACCTTGTTGAGTGGATCCTTCCCAGCTGACATCACCTTTGTGCAGAGATAAAGGCTCTTCCCTTTTCCAGCAGCCTTGGCTGCATGCCAAGGGTCTTGGCTTTCTGGATTTCAGCCCTAGTCACGTCCAACCAAGTATGGTGTGCTATTTGAACACAAATGCAGTGTTCAAACCACATGACTGTATGAGGCATGATACCTTGCACATTCCTGAGAAAGTAGTCTCTCCAACTTAGGTAGTGTAGTGACAGGACTCAAGCATGCTTAGGGAATTTGAAGGTAGAGAGGTTGTGGCTGCTTTCCTGGTAGACCTTCAGACAGGGGTGGCGGCAAGGCTGTAGGAACAGAAGACATGCTAGCTGGCTGTGTCTAGACCCATTGACATTAGACAGTGTCTCAGAATTTTCTGCAGTCTAGCATGAATGGAATGACTCTTGGGAAAGGCATGGAGGAAGGTGAGAGACCCAGACCTGGGAAGAGGAAGATGCAGCAATGACACACATGATCCTAAAGTGAGTGACCACACAGGGTGAGAATAGATCTTAGGACATTAGCAATGACAGACGACAAAACCAAGGACAAGATGTCTCCTTGCCCACATCTTGGCCCTAAAGAAGCCTTCCTAGGACATAATATCAGGAATTAAATTTCTATCACCACAGAAAAATAGGGTTTAGAACAGAAAATAAGTTCATTATTTTAACAGAGTTACATTTCTTGTGCATCTGAGTTTGTAAACTGAGATTCATCCTACATTAGCATTGTAATGCTAATAAAATTGCATGTGTACTAGGCAATATATCTTGGACAGTCTTCTATATTAGCACATATAAATCTACCTCTTTTAAAAATTCCTCCATAAGATGGCACAATATGGCATTTATCTAATCATTATATGGCTGGATGTTTAAGTTATATCAGTGTTTTACTCTTATATATATTACATCAATGAATATCCTTTTACATAAACCAAATATTGTTAGCATAGCCTCTTTGATGTTGAATATTGAGAGAATTACATTCCACTTGGAAACACACACATACACATCCCTGAATATGAGAAATTGTGTGCTAAAATTCATGTTCAGTTTTCAAATTTTTAGCACTAATATTTTTATCAAATGAAATATTATGAAATGAAATTAATTATGTGGCAATACTACATTTTAAAGAAATAAAGTGGAGGCAGTCTTAATGGGAGGAGGTGGATGGCCAGGAGCTCTGTGGCTCTGGTCAAGACCCACCTCGGTGCCTGGCCTCTGCTTCTGAGTCAGTTCCAAAGCACAAGGCTGGATACCGCAGCCCTCCTCATGGGCACTGGTCAGGAATACCACAGACAAGATTTAGGATTTTGGTTTGGCAAAGGCAGTTAGGTTAGGTGTGCTTTATGGCTTTCTTGACTTGTGTTTCTGTGATGTAATACCAACTCTTGTAAGGTTAGTGGTGTTCTTTGTCTTTCTGTAATATATAGCATATAATTCAATTACAGTACTTACTACATTATTCTTTCTTGAAAATACTGTTCCAGAAGAAGAACATTCTCTTATTTAGCTTTGAAGTCTGCAGAACTTACCCATGAAACTTGCAAATACTCGTTTTTCCATAAAACCTTCTGGATGAATGAATAAATCATACACATTTGTACAACCACAAATACAGTGGGCACAAGCTCATCTTCAAGTTTATAAATACTTTTAAAAAAAGTATGAATGTACGTATTTTGGTCTCTTCTCACCTTCGTTGGACCAACTATACAATTCTCTAAGTGTTTCTGCTTTAGAGTGGCCAATTTGCTTTACATAGATTCATAGAAAAGAGTCAGAATTGACTCAGATGTCCCACATCTTATTCTTAACAGCCATCTTTGGTAGATGACATAATGAAAGCAGCATATGTTGCTATGACAACCACTGTGTGCGAAGATGGACTTGCTAAATGTTGAACAAAAGTGGAAATATGTATGCTTTTTACATCTGAGAGTGAGCAAAATAAAAAATGTGCCTATTTTACCCAAACTCTCAATTCTGTGACTAAGATGAGTGGATGGAAGTCCCCACAGAATGAGACACAAAGTGAAGTAGAGTGAAGAGCATGTGATAACTGCAAATAGTCATGGATGTAATCAACCACATGAGGATAGTACAGTTTTTTCTTTAAGTTTTTATGTTCACATAATTTCAGATCCCCACATTCTCAAAAAGATAAAAATTGAAAGTTGCAGATATGAGGCCACTTACCTCTAAATATTTCAATTATTTGTAAGACCTACAATCAAAGACTTTCTTTTATGTAACCAAGTATAACTATCAAAATCAGGAAATTAACATTGATATATAACTATTATCTAATATACAGGTTTTTCAACTTATCCCAATAATTTCCTTTATAGAAAATAAACAAACACACACAAACAACAACCAAAAGCAGCTGGATCACACCTTGCATTCAATTTAGTCTACTTTAACCTGGAATACTTCCTCAATCTTTCTTTGCATTTTATGGTACTGACGTTTTAGAAGTGAATAGCTAGCTATATTGTAGAATGATTTTCAGTTTAAACTTGTCTGACGTTTCCTCGTGATTAGTTTCAGGTAATACCTTTTCAGCAGGAATTCCATGGGAGTGATGCTATGCCCTTCTTGTGTATCAAGTTAAAATGTGCATGACGCAGGTACCATTACTGCCCATATTTGACCATTTGGTTAAGGTTGTATCTGCTAGGTTTCTCTACTGAAAAGTTATTACTATATTTTCCCATTGTAATTAATAAATGTACTAAGGGAGAAATGTTGAGACTGTGTAGCTTTTTTGTTACTAATCAAATCAGATTTGCACATGCTGGTTTAACATCCATTAATGTTCTTGCCTGAATCAATTATTTCAACCATGGTTGCTAAATGATGACTTTCCAAATCTATTATTCTTTTTATATTTATTAGTTTGCTTTGTATTGTAAAGAAGAGCATTCTCTTCTTTTGTAGGTATGAATGTATGACACTGTGGACTCATGGATTCTTATTTTGTTCAAGGGGTATAGTAAGTTACTGTCATTATTATTTTGATGATCAAATTTGGGAAAATTTGATGGGAAGCACTTTGAGTTGGCTTCCTTGCCTTTTGATATGTCTTTATCATTCTTTGAGGCCTTTCTTACTTTCTGGCACGAAAAGATATTCCCGACTCATGTTGTACTTTCCCTACCCTGGACACATTTTGTTTTTAAGTGGAGAAGGATGTCATTGCTTCAAAGTCTTGTCAGCAGACAGAGCTGGAAAATAGAATTATACACATGCACTATATTAAGTTCATGCCAATACCTGCAATTTCTATTCAAAGCCACAGAGATCAAGGACTTCCTTTTTTCCATATTTGTAACTTTCTTTTTTGAAAATGAGAAACCTGACTCCCATTAATCACAATGTATTTGCTTATTTGCCTAATCCTCAAATACACAGAGAGTAGTTTCAGAATTTCTAAACTATATGCCTGTGAGAAAACACGCTACCCATTGGACTTCAATAATTGTTACCAATTCTTTTTGCCTTTAGCTCAAAGGTATATAGTCCAATTATTCCACTCAAGAGTTCCTTGAGTTAGTCCTCCCCTACCTCCATTTGGTTCTTTTGTTTGTTTATGTTTATATTCCGTTTTTGAGGTCTCCCCCTCCACCATCCTTGTTTTCTTCAGCATATGAAACATTAACATGATTCCACAAGTCACAATTATACAGAAAGAGGTGTCATTTCCCACCATGGCTTTTATTCTTTTCACCATCTCATTAGTTTCTGTTTTATCTGCCTTTATGCGCTAATGAGTAGACAGATGTCTATTTTTTAAATTTTTCATTTTCTTTTTTTTGAGACAGAGTTTCACTCTGTTGCCCAGGCTAGAGTGAGTGCTGTGGCGTCAGCCTAGCTCACAGCAACCTCAAACTCCTGGGCTCAAGCAATCCTCCTGCCTCAACCTCCAGAGTAGCTGGGCCTACAGGTGCTCACCACCACACCCGGCTTATTTTTTGTTTCTATTTTTAGTTGCCTGGCTCTTTTTTTCTATTTTTATTAGGTATATGGTCTCGCTGTTGCTCAGGCTGGTCTCCAGCTCCTGACCTCAAGCACTCTTCCTGCCTTGGCCTCCCAGAGTGCTAGGATTACAGTCATGAGCCACTGCACCTGGCCAAATTCCTCTTTATTTTTATTTTATTTTATTTTTTGAGACAGAGTTTCACTCTGTTGCCTGGGCTAGAGTGAGTGCCATGGTGTCAGCCTAGCTCACAGCAACCTCAAACTCCTGGGCTCAAGCGATCCTTCTGCCTCAGCCTCCCAAGTAGCTGGGACTACAGGCATGCACCACCATGCCCGGCTAATTTTTTCTATATAT